>MU564352.1:3716759-3734259 GCA_024362625.1 Silurus asotus | reverse complement strand
AGTTCAGCAGGTTGAAGCGGGATGGACTTAAGTGACAGTTGCTGCACTGACGATCCTTGATGATTCATATAACGAGGCCGATTGGTGAAAGTGGAATGTATTTTACGCCCATGTTTTTTCAAACCGCCTGCAGGAAGAATGCAGAGATGTCCTACTTTCTCTTTTATAAATATATCAAAAATAATTCTAATGATGGATGTTTGTTATAGGTGTGAGGATAATGTAAAAATAATTGACTGCTGCTCTTTCAGCACTGCTGATTATATTGATATTAATATATAAAAAATTAGACCAACAGACAATCAGCTTTCTGTTGTAAAGTACCAGCAAAATAACACACTCTGCTAAATCATCGTTATCGAAGATACCGCTGTTTTGTCGATATCACGCACACCATTAGTACTATGTATGATGAATCACCATGTTAGCCTCAGTGTGCCTTCTCATAAATGATAATGATTCATGTCTTTTTATTTACAGTGGCTATCACTAGGACCCAGGAGCTGTGAGGGCTTTGCTGAATTGGTGACCTGCTTTATGACTGTGTTGTCACTGGCTTTTAAATGAAGATGAAAGCAACACTGGATGAGTTGCTCTGTTCTGTCGAGCTGCTTGAAGGAGACACTGCTCTCCATGACGTGATCAACAAACACATCTCTGACCAAACTCAAGTGAGTCCTGTGTAGGGACGCAAAATTCTGGGAATTTTCCAATACTGGAAAATAACTGTGGGAATAAACTGGGAATTAAAATCCGTTCAGTCAAAAACGGGGGAACTTAAATGTAGTTGGAAAAAATAACGATTATAATAATCAACAAAGAAAAGTATTCATGCAAAACACATACAAATTACACAAATTTGTGTATAAAACTTCATTGTGTGCTGTGTGTAAGCTATTGTACAACAACATTTTGCAACTTTTTAAAATTTTCCAGATGTTCTCATTGAAAGTTTCCAGAAATCGGTTTTCACATGGTGTTAAATTTCACTGAAGATTTATAAAAAGCAAAAGCTTTTTAGCTTACTGGTTGTTTGAAACTCAGACATGGTGGAATTGGTTGCTTTATGAGAAACATTTAAGGGGAGATATTTCAATAAAGTATAAAACTCTTTGTGGTCTTATATTATTTTAATTAGCTCTATACATTGGACTGTGTATTGTGTCTATAAGCTTAATATTTACTCCATTAAAAAGCAGTAGGTGCAGATGATTAACAGTGGTTTGATTTCTCCTATAGGCACAAAAGAGTGCGTTCTTCGTAGCCGATCTCGGTGCCGTAATTTGGCAGCAGATCCGATGGAAATCTCACATGGACAGGGTTCGACCTTTCTACGAGGTAAAGTGTAACAGCAGTGCTGCTGTGGTTGAGATCCTGGCTGCACTTGGAACCGGCTTCGTCTGTTCCAGCAAGGTAAACCTGAACTTTGCCGGCTTCTTTAGAACATGAGTCAGAGAATGTTGATAATGTTGTCAGCCGAAGTGTCTATTAAAAAAAAAAATCTGGAAAACCTAAAGGTGGGTGTGGCCTAATCTTTATTATTCCAACAGCATGAGTTGGATTTGGTGAAGCGCTTCGGTGTTCCTGCTCAAGACGTCATTCTGGGTGGAGCCTGCAAACAACTCACACTTATTAAATATGCTGCTAAACATGGTGTCCGGCTGCTGGTGTGTGACAACGAGGCTGAGATGAGGAAGATCGCTCGCTGCCACCCAAACGCAAAGTAAGAGTTGAGGGCACGCGTCCGTACTTGCACGTCTCTCTTTGACCTCGAGTAAAGGTTTTGCGTTAACCATTTTATAATAAGAAGTAATAACGCTCCAAAGCAGATTACTTTAACACCCCGTCGCTGATTATTTATCTACATCGGCATTCTTCTAAGTGTTTATTTCTTATCGGATGCAGCAAAACTGGAGGTATTTTGTCCATCTGAAGCTACTGGAACTTTCTATAAGTACTTTATCTGGGGAGTTTGAGAAATATTCCAAGTTGGAAACTTACCAGGAATTTATGGGAATGAATTAGAAATTTGGGAAAATCCGTATAAAATGTATTATATACAAACAGAAATATAAACATTTTCTTTGGTCATAAGCCGACAATAATACAAACATTTTTTGTTGTTACAACAATTGTTGGTACAATTTTGTTGCACAATAGCTTGCACACAGCACAAGAATGTTTTATATATACATTTGTGGAATATGTATATTGTATAATGTTTATTTTTTAACTACATTTAAGTCCTCTGTTATAGACTAACCTGTAATTTTTGTACATTACCAGTTTATTCCCATTAGATTCCAGTCTTAAAAATTCCCAGTATTTTGCAACTCTATTAGTGATCATTGACAGGAGGGCATTTTGTGGAAAATGTCCAGTGTACACATGTTTTACACACTGTTGTGAGACGGGATTTGCGCATGATGTTCTGGGTGGCTCTCAGCATGCTTAACTGTGTATCTGTTGGTTTTAGGTTGCTGCTGCAGGTGTACGCTGCAGGCTGCGAGCACGAGGAAACGGCAATGCCGTTCGGCTGCACGCTGAAGGACTGCAGGCACCTGCTGGAGTGCGCGAAGGAGCTCGGTCTGAACGTAACCGGCGTCAAGTGAGTTCCGCACAGATGTTTTACAGCATGGCGTTTTATTGTGCTGTAAGCTACAGATTAGTGTGTTGAGCCTTCGCTGTTTGTGTGTGTTTGTGTTCTTCCAATACTTTTTCTCAGAATCAGCTTTATTGGCCAAGTACGGCTAAACATACAAGGAATTTGATTCACGCATTCAAGCATTATTTGGGCACATTAGTGTTGTAGGCTGATGATGACTTGGCACCCCTAAAACAGTGCGTCCCCTACGTTGTGCCTGGCATGGGCTCCAGATTCTCTCTCAACCCGGTGTATGATAGGCAGTATAGTAATAGATGGATTGTCTTTGGAGTGATGATATTAATAAAAACATTTTTTTTTAATCCAGTTGCCTTTGTCTGTGCACATGCTGTTTACCTAGACGGCCTCTTTCCCTAAATTAAACAAATATCATGAACCTGCGCATGCTGAGTCATGATGCGTTGTATAACTAATTGTTTCCACATGTCTGTGCCTAGTAATCGACTGATTTGTTTCCTTTTTTTTCCAGGTTCCACGTTCCCAGCTGCTGTGTCGAACTCGAGGCCTTCACTCATGCTGTTTCAGATGCACGCTGTTTGTTCGACATGGGGGTAAGTCAGCAACCTGCACTGAACCTCCGGCCATTTTATTGTTGCTCTGTGTGCAAGATTTTGAAAATGATGCCAGGCCATGTCTTGTTTTGACGCAGATGGAACTTGGATTCAGCATGAGTATTTTAGACATTGGCAGAGGCTTCGATGGAGTCGAGGCTCAGCTAGAAAAGGTAATGCGTATATTTTCAAACCGTGTTTACTCTGTAGAGATCTTATAGTGAAGCAGCTGGTTTGAAGCAAAGTCGTGCGTTTAAAGCGTATTATTCAGTTATTTATCTTAAATTAATCGTATTCCGAATCCATTCATTTTTAAAATGCTCTTATTAGCTCAGAGCCACAGCACCACCTACTGGACAAAATCAAGGTTACGTTTTTAAAGCAAAATATTCAATACAATAAGTTAATTTTTATTGCCCTGAAACAATTTAAATGTTTTATTAATTAAATTACACATTTATAGTTGTGGAACATCAATAACGCAAGTTGCTTCCTGTTGTCACTTTTCTACAGCAGCTATAAACAGTAGCTCAGTCCCTCACTTTTATCCTCTCGCCATCTTAATGAGAGAAAAAAAAAAACGAGTGTGGCATTAAGATAAACCTGACAAATCAGATTCAAGAGTACAAGTGTTGTTTTATAAAGTGCTTTCCTCAGGTTGTTTTCTAAGCTTATTTTTTTTCTCTTCGATGTTGATATTTCTAATGATATTGATTTGAATACACTGATTTGAATTGTTCTCTGATGCAGGTGAACACGGCGTTGAAACCCATGCTGGATGCCTATTTCCCTCAGTCTACAGGTGTGGAAGTCATTGCCGAACCTGGAGCCTACTATGTGTCTGCTGCTTTTTCGTTGGCTGTAAGCATCATCTCGAAGAAAACGGTGGCTCAGGATGCCAAGCAACACGGTGAGCACTGGGCGAAACTTTCTCCGAAATTCTTTATATTATATTAGCACAATTTCTCTCCCTTTCTTTCTTAATATATTTATTAGGGGTGTAACAGTGTATATATATCTAATTTTCCTCAAACTACATAACTCATGTCTGTTTTAATTATTTTTCCTTTCAGATACACTGTCTGGAAGAAACGAGCCGGGGTTCACGTACTGTCTGAATGATGGTGTGTTTGGCTCCTTTGCCTACAAGCTGTTGGAGGAATCTGTTCCCGTTCCTACTCTTCTCAAGGTGAATCACTGTACCATAATTGCTTTAACACTTATGATCATCTGGCAACGACAAATAAGCGTTTTTCCACTCAGTCTTCCTAATCGCTGCTTTTACCAGTAAACATTTAATGAATTTCTACAATATGGTTCAATCATGTTAGGAAACACAAAGAGAACTGAAGCACAACATTTTCTCACTAACCAATCGTTTGTGTACAAGGAAACTGAACGGCGGTGTGCTGTTGGTTCTATTGCTGTAGGAGATCTCTGCTGAGGAGCCGCTCTTCTTCAGCAGTCTCTGGGGAAACTCGGACGATGGTCTGGACCAAGTGCTGGACTCCTGTCTTCTTCCTGAACTCAGTGTCGGAGATTGGCTGGTGTTTAATCACACCGGAGCGAGCAGTCTCGGAGTTATGGGAGGCGCCACGCAGCCTGTACACTACATCATCTACGCACAAGACTGGTGAGGGATTTCAGTATTAGGGTTTTTAATTCTGGAATATGGAGCTATCTTTTTTTATCTTGTGATCGCCCTAAATAACCTATTTTGCTTACTCAGGTACGAGATTCAAAACTACGGCGTCACACTAGACACAGCTTTGAAGAACTTCTCTCTGGTCCCGTGTTTCCAGAAGCCCACTCTGAGCAAGAGCGCCATCTCCACTCCGGCTTAGTCGAACCACAGCTGCTCTGGCTGGCTAATTTAATTTAAAAAAAAGAGAAAACCTTCTGGGACCAGAATACAATGAAGGTTTCAAATGGGTTTTTTTTTTTTTGGATCAGGAAGAAACACATTTACGGTCATGCATATCGTCACGATAAGGTTTAGTCATTTGCGGGATCGGTGGTTAGTGCTGTTTACAAACCTGCTCGAATATTTAATTCAGTTTTATAAATATATACAGACCTGTGTATATATGTAATAATATTTGCTGTGAGACAGAGTCTGGTGTTATTTATTGAATACGAGGGTGGGATTTTAATTTTTTGTTTTTTTTTCCTAAAGAGCCATGTATTTTATTATGCTGGTGTTTAAGCAGCCAGCAGGTGGCAGTGTAGTTCTGCAGCCTGATCTACTGTATTCAGGATGATTTAAGTCCAACTATTTGTTTCTGAATGCACACATTTAAGTTTTTGTTTTCTTTTCTTTTTAGCGCTGCCGTGTTTCAAACTGCTGTATGTAACGTTAGATGGCTCGCTTAGAAACCTGAGTGTTGTTAAGAGCTGAAGTATCGCTATAAAGACAGCTGCAACTACGTAAGGTGATTCACAAGACCACCACTAGATTCTCCTCTTCTTTTGCTGCAGCTGTCCGAGTGTGTGTGTGTAAAAAGCAATATGGGAACACGGATGGTTAGTGGGAGGTCATCCATTTTAGAAATTTGGAGAGCTGTGATACTGTGAAAACGACTCACTATAAAGTTTGTAGTGTAATAGAACTGCAATACTGAATACAATCGCATGGCTTCTTTTTAGCAGATGGAGTTCCTCTAATTGTCCTGTTTTCTATGTGATCCTTCTAGGCATGTGCTGATTCGAACGTTTCATATCGCCATAAACAATTCCTCCATAACATAATACACATCATTTCGTGAATCCTGCACACACAATAATGTCAGAAAATGTTTGGCGTGTGTTCACGTAAATTACATACATATTACACAAATTTGTGTATAAGACCTACTTGTGCTGTGTGTAAGCCATTGTGCAACAAAATTATAGACATTTAAGTCAAAATTAATTTTAAAATCTCTTAGTTTGCATGAATGTCGGCTTATGACCAAATAAAATATTTGTATATGAGTTTATATAAATTTTCCCAAATTTCTAATTAATTCCCATTAATGTCTGGTAAGTTTCCAACTTGGAATATTTCCCATGGACAGTTTTTGGAAATTTAGCGGAAGGTTTGCACCCCTTTCACTATGTTGTGTCTAAGTGAAATGAATTACAGCTGGGACTGATGTTTAACGCCCCTCCGTACAACCTTATTAATGAACAATAAGGAATTAAAAAAAAGAAAAATATATATAAAATTCCCTGTTTTTGCTGGTCAGAATCAGTGGTTATTTATTACTTGGTCTATGCTTTAATCTACAGTGCTGACTATATATTACATTTGTGCTCAAGCTTTGAGGTGAATATTGCTATAAAACAAAAAAAGATAGGAACCATGTTATTGCTGCACAGCATTTTGAGCACAAATGCTGTGAAAGACACGTGCAACGAAAAATGTGTTTTGTGTGATACGTAATGAGACGAATTCAATTATCTGCACATGCCTAGAAGATTTTGGTTGTCTGTCGATTATAAATGTGCAGTGTGTTTAAGAAAGTGCTGTATGGTCTATGTAAGTGCTGATGGAGAAGCTCGGAACGTGGTGATGATGGATGAGCTTCCAAGTTTGCTAAAACAAGCAGTGTCTATTTGAAAGGTTGATGTTTTCAGTTCCTCAGATGGAAGATGTAAAATGTTGGCCTGTTTGGTAATACACTGTCAGTTATTAAGCTTGTGTGCAAGTGTGTTCATTTCTTTACACCCACAAGCTCTAGCGCTTGACTTAGATCTTGGAACAGTTCAAGTTATCCAAGCGTGGTCGACCTTCAAATGGTGGATCTTTCAGAGCAAAAATTCATCCTCTTCAACCACACATGATCGATTATATCTAACAAAATGTACAAAGTGCTGATTTGCCCACATCTCAGAAGACAAGATGAAGAAAGTGCAGTAACCCAACCTGACATGATCATGCTCAAGTTGCTCCTTCAAACATGTGGCTTCAGCGTGATGGGAAGGAGAGCTCGCACTCCTGCAGGGAAACCACCAATCCGGGAGATTGGTGCCTGCCAATCCGGAGCTTTCTTGATCATATGATGGCGACGTTTGTGTTTGGCCAGGTGGTCGCTGCGTGTAAAGCGAAGGTGGCATGCGGGACAGGTGAAGCGTTTCTCTCCGGTGTGAATACGCAGGTGGCGGGAGAGTTCATCCGAGCGGGAGAATCGCGAATCGCATCCCTTCCACTGACACCTGAACGGCTTCTCCCCTGTGGGAAAGAGGCAGGAGCTTTATTAGTGTTAACCAGTGAGGCATGGAATCAGCTACAGTCGCTGTAACATTCAAGGATCAGTGATGGACAGTGTGTTTCAAACATTACATTTTTGGCACTTGGCAGACGCTCTTGTCCAGAGTCTTTTACAAAAAAAACAACAACCTCTCAACAGAATTGTGGGCTGATTTATCAGAAGTTTGCATAAAACATGAACTGGAACTAAGAAATTGGAACATCTGATAAGTATTGGATGTCAAAGATCTTTGGTTGATCAAGGTGTATTTAATTCTGTATACTATTAATAGTTTTTTTTTTCTCAGTTGCTTTGAGACGTTTCACATTTAAGAAATAAAATTCTCAAAACTATTTGTTCAACCTCCACATCATAGAGTCATCATAGAGTCACTTGTGCACATAAAAAAAAAGAGAGAAAACCTCGAGTGCATGCATTTCATGATTGCATACATGCGTCTGCGGTTTCCTGCATTACCAGTTGACATTTAGGCTTCGGTGCATTGCACAGGTCATTGATGCAAAATGGTTGAACCGGTTATCATAATCTGTCAGTTCAATAAATTGATAAATATGTGAATGAATGAATTGAGCAGATGGAGCTTGAATGTGAGTTATGAAGGTGAGTGTACATCATCAAGATCAACAACTACTCTAAAAACAGGTCAGAGGTGACCCTCGTGAGTCTTCAGTTGATGAGTGGATACACAAAACTGGGTGAACAACCAGGATATGAACGAACAAAGTGTAGTAAAAGTGTGAATCCTGTTTCATCTCTTGCAGTCAATATCCCACATACAGTGATGTGTACATTTGAAATCCATAGTTAACGTACAGAAGAAATTCAGACTTGTGCATTTTCAATCGGGAAATACGGAAACCGTGCGCCATCATACTGACAACATGACATTGTGATGATCTTGTGTGTGAACAGTGACAATTATTATTATTATTATTATTATTATTATTATTCGGATGCCAATGAGACCCAAATACTTACTTTGGAGAGATGAATTAAGGCTTTTGTGTTGTGCTGTTTGTACAAATTGTTTTGAGAAATGCATGAGAAATGCTCTGAAGCAACTGAGAAAAACTAAATAAACAACCTGGACTGCTATTATTTAACAATTTATACTGATATTTCATGACACTTTATGGACAAAATTATTGGGACACCTGAATTTCCCATCAGTATGTGGTTCTTTCCCAGACTGTTATTGCTGTGGGCACAAAATTGGAATGGGAACCCTGCCTGCACCCCAGGCCTCCTCACCTCTCCTACATCAGTACCTGAATATTTACCCTTGTGTCTGAATGAGCGCAAATCTCCACATAATCTAGACAACCATCTTCCCAGAAGAGTGGAGGGAATAATTAAAGCAAATTGGGACTAATTGTGGAATGCGATGCTCAAAAAGCACCTGCTATACTTATGATCAGGTGTTTGCAAACTTTTGGCAATATAGTGTACCATTTGACCACCATACAAGTAACCATGGGGAACCATGTGATCATTGGAGTCGATTGCAAAGCATTTGGTTCATATCAGTTACTGATCCACGCTGTTCATAGAGCGACAGGAGAATATCTACATACATAATCTTGAGCTTTAAGCCATATTTAGTGAAATTAAAACACTTCTGAATGTGCTGTTATAGAATTAAATGTGCTGGTGTGAACTCTAGAAGGAGCACGTTATAATAAACGTATGACATCCGCCTTCACCTGTGTGTATGCGCAGGTGTGCTTTCAGGTGAGAGCTTTTCAGATACGTTTTACTGCAGCCAGCGTGGGGGCAGATGTGACAACGCAGCTGTGATGGGTTTTTCACTACGGAGGAGATAGAAGTGTCCTTTGAACCTGTAGCTGTTGAAATCAAGGGTTGTGTGTGAGACTTTGTGAGCAGCAGTACCATGGTGGGAACGGGAGTGGCGACTAAAACGGGGGGATTAACTGCAGAGGAGGTTGTACTGATAACTGTACATGCAAGCATCTGGAACACTGCCAATGATGGCACAGTGGTGGGACAATCCGAGAGCTTGTTAACCAAGCCAGGGGTTTTGGAGGCATTTTCGAAGCAGCCGGATTTCACATCACAATCGTGGCCTTTGCACCGGCTCTGGGTGGCGCTGATGGGGCAGGGTTTGAGTCCTAAAGCCTCAGAGGAAGGACAAGGCAACGGATCTGACGTGTGACGGATAACACTGATGGCCTGGAAGCGAGGTGCTTCACCCTGAATCGGTTCTGCAGGTGCAGATGGACATGGTGTCTTGCACTGGAGATAAAATACACAGTTAATCCAAAACTACCCAAATGATCCCCAAGTAAAAATTTTTTTTTTATTTGTATTTATTTTTTTATATATTCCTAGCATTCATAATGGAATGTATAAAAATCCAAAATGACAAACTGGGGAGGTTTAACGTGAAGTGGAATTGCTAAAATAGTTCATCATTTTGAGAAGTGGTTTAGTTCAATCTGGCAACTCTGACTCTAAATGGAGTATTATTCAAACATGTTAATTATCAACAATATGCATCATTTTGACCTGGGGAAACATATATTTAAGATTAAATAGTAGTAAAAATAAATATAACATTATCGTAAAAGCGTTATTTATGAAAAAATAAATAAAAATAAAGCGGGTGTTAACCGGTTAAACATGCTAGCAGGCTACTTACATCCATAAGGAGACATGAGACAGGACGAGGCTCACTTTGCAAAGCCATAACAGTAAGTTGACCCTTTATTATTATTTTTTTTTTAATCTATGCAAATGTGAATTAAAATGTGTCTAATAGTCTACTCAATACTTAAATACTCGTTTAGTAATAATACTTATTTAGCAGTTTTAAAGAAAGGGGCGGAACACGGCTGTGATTTGGACCAATGGTGATTAAGGAACTTACAGACGTAAGCCAATAGGAAGAGACTGGGCACGTGATCAGAGGCGTGACGCCGGCGTGGTCTACAACGTTCCAGGAACGTGACAGCGCGCGAGGACAACCCTCGCGCAGAAAGCCCACTCCAGGGCTAATCCGGGTTGCCAGATCTGCATTGTCACACATGTTGAGGATGGGTTTTCTTTTGGGTTTGTTCCTCTCAAGGTTTCTTTCTCATACCATCACATGGAGTTTTTTCTTGCCAGAGCTGCCACTGGCTCACTTATTAAGGATAAACCTATAAAAAAACAAACTTAAACTTAAACATGCCTTATACTTATAACTTTATAACATCTTTATCTCATATATCTGTAATACTATTATTGAAAGCACTACACAAATAAAGCTGAATTGCATTGAACAAGTTGGTACAAAATATTATTATTTAGTTACTGGGAATAATTTGCCCTTGTTGAGAGCTTGTGCGCCATTTAATAGAGAAAAACCCCACAACGGTGAATGAGAGATCTCCCAAAACTAGCTAGCTAGTAGCTGGAATCATAGCCAAATCAGAAAATATTTAATTGCCATTATATATACTGTCTATATGTATTTTTTTGCAATGTACAAATTTTTGGTACACATTGTACAAAGGTTGAAAAACACAGCCGTAAAACTTGTAACATATAACAACCAAAAGTCAAGAGGACCATTTTAATTGTTTCCTGCGATCCAGGTATTTTTTATGTCATTCTGTGACCAAAGCAATGTGGAATAGAAAATACAACAAAAGTCATTCGATTTAAATTCAATAAATACTTCAGAACACAAATTACTACATCTGTTTTCCAAGGATTCTTTCTCTAATATTTGTCGATAGATTTCCAATGTTTAGGATCCATCTTTTATCCATCAGAAGGTTTGGGTGACCGATGCCAAACCAAGAAACTCATAGAACACATACAAATATAAACAAAGTTTAACAGAACATACTGACACAAAATATTATTACCTCAAGCACAATGAAGAACATTTCAGTTTGTCTGAAGTGAGGTTTGTTAATCACAGGTCATTAGAAGATCTTCGTTTTTAAAGTATAATCCAACATGAAGAACATGTGTGACATAGGCTTTAGGGGAGAAATATTCCACCATTATCAAAACTAGTTTGTCGAGCACTAACATGTGAAGTATGATTACCATTGTAGTATGAAATCAGACCCAAATTTGTATATTTGCACTATAAAATCACAGTCATTTACATTTTGGCATTTGGATTTTACGTTTTGGCCAACGTTTGACTTTAAACTGAGATTAATGAATTAGTTTTAATCTGGCAACCCTTAGCAGTACTCATGTACCTATTTGGCCTGCAGTCAGGCGTTGGGCTGGTCATCATTACATGCCATTTTGTAATGTGGTGTCAAGGAATACAGATTAACCTTTTGTAACGCCAAATCTATGTGATTTTCCTTGTATTTTTAAAGCCCAGTGTTATGCGTTTAATCCCAGTTTAATCCAGTATGTCAAGTATTTACAAAATAGACGCCAAAATCTTCCTGCAATTTCCCATGTTTTAGTTGATTCCACTAAATGATAAACTAAATCCACTAAATCTACACTTATGTATTAGTTTTTACGTTTGCCCTACTTTAACAATGAACGGACCAAACAAAAGAAAAGTCGACAGTGAGAGCAGAATAAGGATTGTATAATAAATTTTGCCCCTCTGTACTAAACCATGACCCTGAATGCAAATGTGCTTCAGTTAGCATTTACAAAGCAAGTTTGTTTTATCTGGAGGCCATTTGGTTTGTGTTCCTTGTCATTTTTGACAGAAACCTCAAACTGTTTGTACATTTTCGTTTTGCTATGTAATCTTAAGTGTGACACGAATCTGAATGTGCATTATGCAACGCAAGATGTTTTGCACTGTAATTATTATAGAAAATCAGAACAGAAAAAAGACTATATAGTTTACCAGTAAATAAATAAGGAATAACACACTACAGGAAGTGCGGTTATGGGAAAAATAATCAATGACAGTGTGGTATAACACCACCTACTGTACCATAAATATATATAAAAATATTCCCAATAGACTATTCTCTTTATTTTATAGTGTGTCTTTCATGTGCGCTGCTCCTTGCGAGCTGAGGAGTAAAAATTCAGGTTGATGTTTCTATCCAATCAGAGTTCAAACATCACGTGTTGTAGGTGTCAAAGGTATCCGCCGTAAGCCCTTCGGGATCCGCACCTTTGGGTTCTTTTGGTGTAAACACAATGTTGCTTGGAGCTGTTGCTTTAACCAATCAGATTGCGATTTGCCACTGTGAGGCCCTCTAGAAGGCGTCCAATAACGTCAAATCTCAAATGTAATAGATTATTTTTTTATTCCATAAGAAATTTATTTGGTCACAGATACACTCACAAGGACACTTAGATGATGGACTTTTTAAGAAAAACTGGACACCTTTTCATTAATTTTTTATACTTTTGATTTTCTTTCTTGTAGATTTTACACAAAATCACTGTAATGCACAAAAAACATGCACATAAATGCTCAAAAACGCATGAAAACCTGGGTAATTTTATGAGGTAAATATTGATGCTTCTGCTAAAGATGATGTATGCAGGCGGTTGCTGCTGCAGTGAAAGAAGACTTGTTAAATTGTGTTAATTGTGTTACTTGCTTTAGTAATGCCATTCATTCAAGCAGTATGAGACACCGTTCCTGACATTTTTTATACAGCATCAATCTGTCAACTATTGCAATTATTTGTATGTTATTTTTATCTCTTTATAGTTATATTTGTTAAGAGAGCAAGGAAGTTTTGCGGGAATTAGTATAAACATTTTTTTTTCCCTCACAACTCACAACTCAAAACTCGAAGCTTTCACTCTTTTGGTAGATTTTTGTGTGTTGGAAAACATACTGACTCGTACAAAACATCTTTCAACGAAAACTTTACAATCCCAAACAATTTAAGGTATTTATTTGTACATTTTGTGATTATTATTAATCATAAAGGTCCTGATTGGAACAAATTGTTACTATAGAAAATATGTGATATATTTGCAGATTGGTTTTCAACAAGAAATAACAAAATTACGGTTCAGCACTTTATTACTCGTGTAAAAATAATCATCAACCTCTGATTGTTTTTGACCATTCAAAAACACTGTGCCATAATTTTTTTACTCACTTACCTGATCAGTTACACACACGCCAGATTACAATATACTGAATTTAAACATGGTTTTTCACCTTGACAGGAATGTCCTCTTGGTGTCCTTTCAAAGCTCTGATTGCAGAGTGTGTCCTTTGGAGGACGTAGTCATTATTACTCCAGAATCAACGCTCACACTTGTGTGTGAGTGTGTGTGTGTTTGTCTGTGTGTGTGTGTCTGTGTGTGTGTGTGTGTGTGTGTGTGTGTGTGTGTGTGTGAGTGACTGAAAGAAAGGTCACACTTGTCAAGGTCAAACTCACGTGTGAGGAGAGACCACGTCTACAGGAACTATTCTGCACGTGGTCAGAATAGCACCAAATGCACAGCTCCCGATGTACACAGGATGATGTTTTTGGCACACTGATTAATGAAGGTCGGTGCTCCCTATGACTGTAACCTTCTGCTGGCATAGGTTGGCTTTTCGATATCACCTTGTAATGTACTATTCGAAATCTCACTCTCAGCCCAAAGACAGTGGCTTCTTGTTTGTATTTTGGTTCCTCTTAAGTATTTAACATGTCATCTCATTTCAAATACCCACATGCACAGAAATGCCCAAAAATGCATGGAAACCCAGGTCATTTTATGAGTTTAATACTGATGCTTCTGCTAGAGATGATTTATGCAGGTTCCTCAACACGTTTGTCTCAGGGCCACTCATTAGGAATTAAAATTTGCTGTTAAACATGTTCTTCAAATTTAACTGAATTGCCCAGTTAAGTCTTACTTACTTTGAGCACAGAATGAAAGACAAATGCAAGCACCAGCTTTTGAGGCTCTTTGAAAGTGCTGCTTCTCATCAATGCTCATGTGTCCATCATGTTTTATTATGTTAATGGAACCACAGATGCTCCATGGACTGCATACATTTTCTACTAGCAATATTCATCATATTCACTGAATTTACTAACAGGTTTAGGCAATTATGTGAATTTAGAGTGGCTGTTAGTCTATTTAACTGCATTTTACATTAATCACACACCTGCCACAGATGTCTTTTTTTATATGAAAACACACACACACACACACACACACACACCCCCACCCCAAAGTTTCTGTAATTAAAAGCTCATTTTGTAACATTTTTTCACTTGCGATATCTAATTTGCATTGTTTCCATGTGAACACCATAATCTAGGTCTACGCCATCTAATTTGTATGTTATAATTCAAAACAAAAAAATGCATCTTCCTGATTTTACTGTCCAATAATCATTATATAGTTTTGCTTCACTCTATACATTCTGAAAAATCTACGCAAAATTATAGCTGTATAAAATTTCTATTTATTTATCATCTGTATATACACAATTTATAACTTTTGTACAGTTTTTATATTTACAAGACAGACTTTTCAAGAAAAGCTGGACATCATGAGGAAAGTTCGGCCAAAACAGTTCAAAACAGATGTTAATCTTTTTCATAAAACATTTATACTTTTGTGTTTTCTTTTCTGCAGAGTTTGCACAAAAGCACACACTTTTTGCACACAAATTTTTGTCCACAAAAAAAGGTCCCACAGTTAAAAGTGCATGTCAGAGCACAAACCAAGCCATGAAGTCCATTAGAACCACCAGAACTCTTTCTAGAGCAGGTCGCCCGGCCTAAGCGATCAGGGAAGAAGGAAAGAACCCGATGGTCACTCTAAAAGAGCTCCAGCTTTTCTCTGTGATGAGAGAGGAGAACCTTCCAGAAGAACAACCATCTCTGCAGCACCTTACCATTCAGGCCTGTAAAGTAGTGTGGCCAGACAATAGCCACTCCTCAGTAAAAGGCACATGACAGCCTGCCTGGATTTTTCCAAAAGGCACCTAAAAGGACTCTCAGACCATGAGAAACCAGGCACTGCTCATCACCTGGCCAATACTATCACTACAGTGAAGCATGGTGGTGGCAGCATCATGCTGTGGGGATGTTTTTCAGCGTCAGTAACTGGGAGACTAGTCAGGATCGAGGGAAAGATGAATGCAGCAATGTACAGAGACATCCTTGTTAAATACCTGCTCCAAAGCTCTCTGGACCTAAGACTTGGGCGACAGTTCCTCTTCCAACAGGACAACGACCCTCAGCACACAGCCAAGATAACAAAGGAGTAGCTACAAGACAACTCAGTAAATGTCCTTAAGTGGACCAGCCAGAGCCCAGATTCGAACCCGATTAAACATCTCTAGAGAGATCTAAAAATGGCTGTGCATCAAAGCTCCCCATACAACCTGATGGAGTTCAAGAGGTTTTGCAAAGAAGAATGGAAGACACTGCCTAAAAATAGGTGCCAAGCTTGAAGCTGTAATTGGTGCCAAAGGTGCTTCAACAAAGTATTGAGCAAAGGCTGTGAATGCTTATGTTCATGTGATGTTTTTGGTTTTTATTTTTTATAAATTTGCTGAGATTTCAAACCAACTTCTTTCATGTTGTATTAATGGGGTATTGTTTGTAGAATTTTAAGGAAAATAATGAATTTAATTCATTTTGAAATAAGGCTGTAACAACACAAAATCTATCTATCTGTCTGTCAAGAATCATCATGAAACAAGCATTTAAGTCTGTTATGAGTGTAAACAAGTTCCCAGCTAAAGATAACATTATTAAATCATCCAGTTAGTGTTTTGTCATCATTGGATGCATATTCAAGAAAAATCTTCTGTGTAGAAATAGGGGTAATCTATTCTGTCCTTAGAGTTGATTATTTTCAAATAATACACACTCTGAATGTTTCATACTATTACAATGTTTAGCATAACAGCACACCATAGTTTTTATCCAAATATACTGGAGTTTAATTTAAAGCATGTCTTGTCATTCTTAACGAGAGGTTATTGCCAGAATGCTTTCTGATAGCATGCAGTTCCATGTGAACACCAGGTACAATACAATTACAATATTAGGTGTATTAACAGCATGCTGTAGTTTTTGTCCATTAATAGTTAAAGTTATGGTTTTTATGACATTATTTATAGCATGGCTTACGAGAGGTTATTGGTCAAGTGAAGTAAAGTAGGCTTTTAATGTTATTCCAACCATATACAACGTTCATGAGTTGTCCGTATAAAAATAAATACTGTCCATGTAAATATTAAGTTCTAGCAGCAGATTTGCAAAACAGTAATTTGTGTGCAGAGTTTGTACCGTTGATGTGTTTGTGTGTGAGTTCAGTCACTTCATGTTGAGCAATCTGATCGCTTGTGGAAAGTAAATCTCACACAGTCTGGAACGTGAGGGCCCGAATGATTCTGTAGCTTTTTTTCCAGATGGCGGAAAAGGGAAGAGTGTGTGTGAGAGGTGTGTGTATGGTCAGCCACAATCCCAGTAGCTATACGGATGCAGCGTGTGGTATAAAGGTCCATGATGGGGAGAAAAGAGACCTGATCTTCTCAGCCGCTGTAAGGTCCTGCGATCCGAAATGGTGCAATTCACAAAACCCATGCAGTGATGCGGCTTGCTCTGGATGCTCTTGCTTGTCCTTTTTGTAGAATGTTGTGAGGATGTTGTGCTTTCTGATAACATACTCTGTAAACGTAATTAATAATAAATATAGATCATTAAAAATCTATAATTGTATATGCACAATAGTGTGACATTCGTACACAGAGACAGGAAAAGAGAGGAGGGAAGAGATAAAATGGTTGAACAAAACACCAAACACATCATGCATCGAATTTTTTTATTTTTATTATTTCTATTATTTGCATTATAAAATACAGACACATGGTTCACAAGTTTTTTTTTCCTTCTTTCTTTCTTTTCATCCCTGCTTTATTATCTGGCACAATCCAATCCGGTGCCTTCTAATGAATTCAATATTTCAACCAATCAGCATGTATTTAGGGCGGGACGAGAGAAAAAGATTGACCAATCAAAACGCAGATAAGCGCTAGGAGGCGTGGCGTAGTCGGACCGGAAGAGCGTTGTGGGTAAAAAAAAAAAAAAAAAAAAAAAAAAAAA
>MU564352.1:3659564-3716750 GCA_024362625.1 Silurus asotus | reverse complement strand
AAAAAAAAAAAAAAAAAAAAAAAACCGAAGCAGCCTTGAGTAGTCGGTGGAGTTTTAAGATGGCGGCTTATGGATTGTTATAGGAGCTTGTTGGAGGGGTTTTCTGGATTTTTGTTCAACGTTTAAACCACATTTGTAACGAAATAACGCAAGCCAATCGCTCAAAGAAACATCTAGAGACATTTCTGATCGATATTTGGGGGTCATTTCGGATTGAAATTATGACCTCCATCCACTTCGTCGTGCACCCGTTACCCGGGACTGAGGACCAGCTCAATGACAGGTAATTTCAAGTCGATAGCTTGTGTGGTGATCAATATAAATACTAACGTGAACTCGTTTTTCTAAGTGTTATTTAATATATTTTTAAGTATTTATGACGGAATGTGTGTTTGTGGGAGTGAGTTTGGACTGGCGGGTGATGCTAAACACAGCTAGCAAAACGCGCAGCTTAGCGACGCTGACTGGAGTGATTGGACAATGCGGGTTGGGGGATGGGGACAAGAGGGGAAAAAAAAGGTGTGCGAACCCGAAAAAACGAGTTTATACCTAATAATTAACGAGATTTAATCGCGGAATAGGGGTTTATTTGAGTAATTTGGATCCTCTCCGGGTGCTGAGGCGAATAATGAAGCGGGATAGTGGGGCAAAGGAAAATGCAACGGCGGTGTTGGCGTGCGTGCTCATCGGCTAGTCGTGTCAGTAGCCGGAAAACTCGACAGCGCTACATTTTGTATCATTTTTTTTAAAATCGACATGATATAAATTATTTGTTAGAATAATTAATCACTAGTGTTAAGTTTGTTCTACGTGGCGTGTTTTGATTTTACCCGAGCCTCGGAAACTAGCTTAGTTAGCAAAGGCGCAAACCCCAGACGTGCGTGTAATGGCCCTGAGGGGCACAAGTTTATATTTGGTTCACGCTTCCACAATTATACGTTCTTGTCTTTCTTTAAAATTGTTGCTGTTATTTGTTAATCTGTTAGTTTTTTTAAGTCAAAAAAAAAAATAAAAAAAATTGAATGACAGACGAACGGTCAGCGGGGGCGGAGGGACACACAGTGACGTCACGGCTCCTAATTGCATATGCATTAAAATTTGCATAATCAAAACTACATCATTGATTATATATATTAAAAAAAATTTAAATATCGTAATATAGTATATCGTAAAAAAGCAGCACGTGATGGGGAAAGTCGTCAAAGATGGGGTGATGCAGGACGAGTTGCAAATCGGTCACACCAATTTTTATTTATTTTTATCCCGGCTACATCTGTAAAGGGGGAGGAGTCTTGAGTGTTAGAAAAATATGACCTGACGTCCTCAAATTAGTGAGGTTTTCACAACTTTGGCACAAATTTAATGCAATGGAATAACGAAACCCCACACACAGATACTGTAAATAGAATGTTACATTACCGTAAAATGGTAGTGTAGTGCAGTACAACATCTGGCATACAGGGTCTGGCTGTGAGTGAACAGACAAGAAAAGAGGTGGTTTGTTCGCGTCTGTGAATTTTCCCAACTCGCATTGGGTGGCAATGACTTTTTTTTTTCCATAGCGGTTTTGTTATTGGGCTGTGTTGCTGTCTTTCTTTAAAATTGTTGCTGTTATTTGTTAATCTGTTAGTTTTTTTAAGTCAAAAAAAAAAATAAAAAAAATTGAATGACAGACGAACGGTCAGCGGGGGCGGAGGGACACACAGTGACGTCACGGCTCCTAATTGCATATGCATTAAAATTTGCATAATCAAAACTACATCATTGATTATATATATAAAAAAATTTAATATAGTATATCGTAAAAAAGCAGCACGTGATGGGGAAAGTCGTCAAAGATGGGGTGATGCAGGACGAGTTGCAAGTCGGTCACACCAATTTTTATTTATTTTTATCCCGGCTACATCTGTAAAGGGGGGAGGAGTCTTGAGTGTTAGAAAAATATGACCTGACGTCCTCAAATTAGTGAGGTTTTCACAACTTTGGCACAAATTTAATGCAATGGAATAACGAAACCCCACACACAGATACTGTAAATAGAATGTTACATTACCGTAAAATGGTAGTGTAGTGCAGTACAACATCTGGCATACAGGGTCTGGCTGTGAGTGAACAGACAAGAAAAGAGGAGGTTTGTTCGCGTCTGTGAATGTTCCCAACTCGCATTGGGTGGCAATGACTTTTTTTTTTCCATAGCGGTTTTGTTATTGGGCTGTGTTGCTATGCCCAACGCCCACTTTCTTCCTTTCACAACTGGGCTTGGGACTATCCATGGCTGTAGTACTGCCCAAGAGTGGCGGACTGGAACGGCCAGGACTCGAAATCGTAACCCTCATAGCCAAAGTCTAATGCCTTAATCACTATGCTATCGCCTTCCCCATACTGTAGTATAAAGTGGGACAATTAGACAAACATCAGTGTTCCTTTATAACAATTTTCTAAACAGGTCACGTTGTGATGTTTCGATCTCATATCAGTCAATCGTCTGAGCGCAATGAAACCTCGCAAGTCAGAGATTCGCTTTACCAAACTCAAACTGTGGGATGTCGGAAAAAAATGGGTCGTGGTGACTTTCCGGAGGTCTGCCCTACTACACTTGTGTTGAATGTGAGTCAACAGAGTGAAACGTGTAGTGTGATTGCAGCTGTAATGTTGCCACTCTGAGAGTTAAAACTCTTTTTAAATAGTGGTTAAACAATACAACGTTCTTTGGACATTCTGGACTTCCACCAGCACCCACACGAGTATGGGTTCTCTTTTTGAGTCTGCTTCTTGACAAGGTTTCTTCCTCATACCGTCTTAGGGAGTTTTTCTCACCACCATCACCACTGGCACATTCAAAAATGCAGGCATAAAATTGTAGGGACACATTTGTGTCATCAAAATTAATATTTGCCGCCTTTTTTTTTTTAACACTTAGGAGTGTGCGTTCCTAAAAGTGCAATACAACTGAAAAAATGAAGTATGCGCTGCACAATTTAATGGATTATAGTTCGCCTTTGCCTTGTGCACCATCTGAGAGAGAAGTTAGTTTCCATTCTCACTTATGATTCTCTCACCAGCTCCGATCTTTTTCTGTTGGCTACGTTCGCTCTCTCCCTCCTCCCAAAAAACGCAGCTTGTCATTTTATAGGTAATTCAGACGCTCCCACCCCGATGACTTCTCCATGCTGATGATAAAACCATGACCGCTATAAAGCACTTGCAACCCAATCTAGTATAATAAATGGAAATAAACGGGAATTGTCATCATACCAATGCTCACATTCACACTTTGCCTTGTTAAACGATGCAGATTTTAATCGGGATTTTCTTAGACTTGTAGGGAAGCTGTTCCACATTATTCAAGTCCCTTTGTTACTATAGAAGCTGTTACTATAGAGATAATACCGTAGTGGTAATTCATATGAACCTATAGTTTACGGTACAGCCGTAATTTTAAAAGCTGCGCCGTTTCTCCGACAATAAAACCCTTCTGACCAATCCAATTCAAGCACCACGTTGTCCCAAATTGGCTTTTTACTTAAAAATCGAAAATGAATATGAAAATGTAATGCAATTAAAATGAGATTTGAAAATGATTTACTTTAAGAGATTTATTGAATGTTTTATTGCATTTTATTTTTTATCCATTTATTACATTAATCAGCATGTGACATTGAAACCTCAATGGATTTTTTTTTTAATGTATGTATTTCTATTACTAAAACAATATGCAGCCAAAGCTACCAAATCAGAATGGAGAACTCGGTAGTACCACACCCTTGTGGTCATGATACTAAATGCACACAGCAGTTCATTGTTAAATTGCCTCATTATCCGTTCACATTTTTTTTTTTTTTAGGTTAATCATTTTTGCATGCAGATTTACAGCATGTGATGCACTCGACTTCAGCTCTGTACATTTATTGTATGAATGCTTCATTCAGGCTTCGATGAATTGGTTTGTTGATTCTTGAGTATCTGGGGGGAATCATATTCACACTTTGAGGAAAGACCTATGGGTTTGGCGTCTGTAAAATGTAGTGTCGAATTACAGCTTGCAGCGTCCCCCTCGCTGTTACATATCGGAGTCGGTGTATATGGTTCGAATGACATTGAGTTTTGCTTGGTTTTTTGGTATTGCACCTGGCAACCAAGGGGAGAGGAAAAGAGCTTGGAGAAGCATTTGTGCAAAAAAAAAATAAAAGCATACATTCTCACTGCTTTACGAATACAAACTCTGCAAACAAAAAGTCCCGGGCATGATATTTAAACTGATTTCTTGGACTAGAGTTGTTAAGGTGTTACTTTGTTTAAT
The DNA here is from genome assembly GCA_024362625.1 of Silurus asotus. NCBI lineage: Eukaryota > Metazoa > Chordata > Actinopteri > Siluriformes > Siluridae > Silurus > Silurus asotus. The sequence continues at coordinate 3,712,450 of MU564352.1, read as the reverse complement.
CAGACACGTGTCTGTTTTTCTTTTCTTTTTTCTTCTATAATATATTGTATATTAAATTATGGCTGTCAGGTTTTTTTTTTCTTTCCTCCAGTTACATTTGATTGTGAATATAGCACTCGACATCGACAGACGTTTATGGAAAATTTGTTCTCAAAGACTTCAAGATAAACCTTACATGGGGTCCTGGTAACATGGTAATTTTTGGTTTGGCCGGTAATTTAATTCCTGTCCATATCGGGCACGTCAGTGTTTTCTCAGGCCTCCTTTGAGAATACCGCAGGCAGCACGACCTACTGGTTTTGTCCAGACTCAGCAGTCGTCTGATTAGTTTTTTGTTCTGTCTGGATGCCCATCTGCGAGGCAGATGTTCCCCAGTTGTATTTAGTCTTTCAGCCCATGTTTTTAGATATTAACCTGTGAAACAAAGCGAATCCTGCTCATATATTTTGTGAGTGGTGTTTTGTGGGTTTTTTTTTATTATTGTGGCTTGAACATTGGTTTACTTATACATTTGCGTTAAACTTGGTGCCTCTTTATTTGCTTGGATGTCACATTGTGAATGGAGCGTGATCACATGACCTACACAAACATTCGAGTTTGTATTAGAAATAAATTCAGTCCGAATAGGGACTTTTATTGTTTTAATTTTTTTAAATTTGCATCAATCCTTGGCCTTTTTTTCATTTCAAATGCGCACACAAGTTCACGAGTGTGTACTTCTATAAGTCAGCGTGCGTTGTCGAGTCATGTGACTGTTCAGAGGTCTAATCTTTGAAGAGAAACGATTTAAATGATGATCATTGGATCATATGGAAGAACGTCAGCGTTTTACCAATTTTCAGGTTTCATTTGTTCCTGCCAGAACTATTTATTTTGCCCCCAGACACCAACTTTCATTCTCCTAAATATAAACTCATCCTTAAAATGCGAAGGGAAATAATTGTTCAGTCAGTGTGTAATTGCGTTTGGCAAGCCGACTACTCTTCCAGACGGTTGCGAGGTGGGGCCGTGGAGATTTTCTCTCTCGCCGGTGTCACAGGAAACTCTGTGCGTTCCAGCATTCACGCTCATCTGTGAGCTTCGGTGTGACATCCGTACGTTAAGCTCAGACACGAACCGCCGCGAGTCGATTCACTGCGCGGGACTGGACAGCTGTTGAGGCTGAGTTTTGGGTCCGATGCCAGCTACTGATTGAGCGTGTAATTCTCAGGCGACTTGGCGCAGAGGAAGGTTTGCAAAGTGAGCTTTCCATCTCTTCTCACAACTCGGACAATTTGCAGAACTTTTTGTATATTAACGTGTAAAGCGGGGCCTAAAAAGGTGGAAGCGATTCGCCATCATTTCCCGATTCCTATCAGCAGGTTGTCTGTTGTCTGATTGCTATTGTGGCTACGTTACTTCGCTTTTAGTAAAACATTTCCGTAGCGAATAAATCATTTCTTTTTAACGAGATACTTTTGAAGATCCCACAACACACACTTCAATGCCTGTACTAATCTTTTATAATGCAAGGGTTAGCTTACATCTCCCAGTACAAGAAGATTGTGATCCTGGAGATTTGATCCCGGTTTTTTGTAACCAGGATCAAAATATGAGGCATTATGAGATCATGGGCAACTTTTTGTTTACCGTAGTTTTACATTTATTTTCTTGCTTTTGCGCTATGCAGACGACATATTTCATAAGACTGGACGAACAAGCATCGGTAAGAACGGCACAATGACTCAAATTATACTAGAACTTGGCCCGGTGGAAAAAAATCGAATTAGAAACATCTAAGATGCGATTATGATCCATTTCTATAATGTGTTTATCAAAAACAAGTCATCCAAGTTGTCGTATCAGCACAAACTAAACTTTGCATTTCCATCAAATCCTAATGAAAGAAGCAGCATATATTACTTGTAAATATTTCTAAGAAGGGAATTAAAAATGAACAACACAGTAAAGTAGTGGTCAGTGATTGGCCTTTGTGAGCAGCTTAAACTTCTTAAAGCATCAACAAATTTAGCTTCAAGTTGCAATATCAGAACCACACACTAATTTCACATGCGGTTCATTAAACCTCACATAACCAGATTGGAATCTGATGAACAATTTGTCAGAACCTTTCCACTAATATAACCGTTATGCCTTAATGCATTAATGTGCAGCTAATGACTTAAGTATTATCAGCCAGCTTTTTCAGATTTCCGACCGAACAGAAACACTAGTAGAGCTCTTAACAATCAGATAAGTTGAGGATAGAAAAATATAGCTCTCTAATCTAGACGTTTCCAAAAAATTTTTGGCTTACAGACCAGTTTCATGCAGGACGATCGTTCCAGGTGCCATGATGTGCATCGTTTATTACTATTATACGATTTACTTATTTGTAAACCAACAAAAAAAAAAAACAGTAGTGCGTATGTGTTTGACTCCTTGTATTGTGTTTGTGTGTGTCTGATCATCACCTTGTATATTGTGTGTCTGATCATCTCCTTGTATATTGTGTGTCTGATCATCTCCTTGTATATTGTGTGTCTGATCATCTCGATCTATTGTGTGGGTATCTGATCTTGATCTATTGTGGGTATCTGATCTTGTATTGTGTGGGTATCTGATCTTGATCTATTGTGTGTATCGGATCTTGTATTGTGTGTATCTGGTTGTCTCCTTGTATTTTGTGTGTGTGTGTGTATCTGATCGTCTCTTTGTATATTGTATTTGATCATCTCTTTGTATTGTGTGTGTGTGTGTGTGTGTGTCTGATCCTCTCGATTTATTGAGTGACCGTCTACGTGTATAGTGTATGTATCTGATCATCTCGATCTATTGTGTGTATCTAATCATCTCTTTGTATAGTTTATCTAATTGTTTATGTGATCGTCTCCTCATATAGGGGTGTGTGTGTGTCTGATCTTCTCTGGTTGTAATGAATGTAGTCTGTGTGATTGTCTTAATGTATAGTGTGCTTGTATTTGTCTTTTGGTCAATTTAGGTGCGTTCCAGTTCACCTCTGTTTAATAGAACATGATCAGTTGCATAACATTGTTTATCATTCATGTTTAAAGCCATCAAACGATTTAAATGTAATAGGTGGCACTATGTGAAATACCGTAATCACTGTAAATGCTTATAAGTTTAATAATGAGAAGAATAATTGTTCCACAGTCTGATATTGTTTAAATTTCGTTCTGCAGCATATTTTGTGCAAAAAGTATTTGAAGCAACTTAACAGCACGGTTACTACTGTGAAATCTTATCTTATCCTATAATAAAGTGAGCCTTTCCTTATCCCTGAGCTGTGCAGAGCATCCCAGAACTACACATATTGTTCATTTGGAGCATACACACCACACACACTACTGCACGTTGGTTCTTTCGATCGCTTGGATCTTAGTGACTGATCTTTTTCCTGTAGAGCTGCATTGTTGGCGTTGGAGCTTGTTCAGGTCCTCCAAGGCTTAATCAGAGGTGTTAGTGCTCTAGTTTGACCCGTTTCCAGGGAGACTCTTTGCGCTGTGGGTTTTAAGGAAGACTGGGGGAGGTTGTTTCTCCCATGTGGGGGTGGGGGGAGACTATGCCAAGCACTGGGTATTAAACTCTCAGGTTAAACGAGGTGCTCGTGAGGGAATACCGGTTCAGGTTTCTGCCAAATGGTTGATCTGACTAGCGAGAGATTTTGTTTTTTTTTCTGAAATATAACTCTGTGGAGAATATACAAGGAAACCCGAGGACAGATTTAACATCTCGGGTGTCACATGCAATCTGCTCATTCGAATAATGCATTTTTATTGATCTGGCCACATTTTATAAAATCGCATGTTGATGATTCATAAACAGATCCAACCAGTGATCTTTTTACATTCAAAGTCAAATCTCTCCAAAAGCTGATTTCAAGCAGGGAAAGTAAGTGTCTGTGTGTGTGTGTGTGTGTGTGTGTGTGTGGCTAGAATTATATCAGCTCCTAGAGTTTAGGCTGTCCTCATACTGAGCAACCTTGGGCCGGTAACCTTGATGATAGGAAACACTAATGTGGTCCGAATGTACAGCCTAAATATAAAGGATTATTTTCCTGTGGTGCAAATGATTCAGGAAGCTACCATTTTTAACATTTGAGATTAATTTACAGCAAAAAAGGGGGGGCTCATTGAAAACCCAAAGTAATTTCTGCATTTTGGTATTTGGAGTCATTACTTTTACACTTCATGCAGGTTTTCTCCACCCAGGGTTTTTTGAAGTAAAAAAAAAAGTGTAGGTCTTCAAGTCTTGATGTTCTAGGTCTTAATTTTAAACAGGTACTTAAACCTAATTATCTGATGTCTATGTAACACTACCTCTAATACTCATTAAAATGCTTCCTTTGGCGCTCCAGGATGTTGTTTTATTTCCGTCGTGTTGTAGTTCGTTCATTCGCTAGTCGTCCAAATATAAATCGCTGCTTATGACTACAAATGAGACACAATGTGCAGCAGCCAATCAGTTTTCTGGCATTGGTGCGATTCTCTCTAAAACAGATGTTATTATTTTAGCTATGGGGAAAGTGTCTATCCCATATTATCAACATACCATTTGAGATTTCACGAACACCCAGTGGAATCATGTTACTCAGTTTGCTCATTATCGCGATCAAAAACAGATCTCTCGAAAATAGTTGTTAACTTGGAAATAAAATGGTCTGAAGCTTGGGTTTGATTTGCTACAACGGCAGACGCTCCAGTTGAAATCTACTGAACAGGGCGTCTATGTGGGACAGTTACTTAACCTGAACAGTTGAAGATGAGGTGGAACAAAATTTTGAACATGTAAATTTTCACTAGTAAATTTTCTGTTTTGATATCAGTGCTCTCTGTAATGACCTACACCAGTTATCATATTAAAGCTGTTTGTGTCTGATGATTTATTAATGATCTTAGATACTAAATAATTTGGGTGTGTTGATCTGTAAAGTGAAAATAACTTTATCTGACACGATCACTGGTTTTCTCTTGCACACTCAGCTCGAGGATATGCTGTGGTGCCGTTAATATATTTCTTGCTTTTATTTTTATGTATGTATATAAACTTTCCAAATATAGAAATGTAATGAGTGGGAGGTTGATGGTGTTTAGAATATATTTCTGTGAAAGGATAAGGATATAACGATGCATAACACACCTTGGACAAACATCTAAAAAAAAAAAACATCAGAGTTTAGGTCATTATTAATATTATTATTATTATTAGGAATTTGTGATGGTCAAATGTGTCTAGTGGTCTAATGTCTAGATTAACAATTCTTAAACGTTTGTCAGAATGGTGTGGTTTGTTGGTTTGCAGAATATAAACTTTCCAAATATAGAAATGTAATGAGTGGGAGGTTGATGGTGTTTAGAATATATTTCTGTGAAAGGATAAGGATATAACGATGCATAACACACCTTGGACAAACATCTAAAAAAAAAAAACATCAGAGTTTAGGTCATTATTAATATTATTATTATTATTAGGAATTTGTGATGGTCTAATGTGTCTAGTGGTCTAATGTCTAGATGAACAATTTTTAAACGTTTGTTAGAATGGTGTGGTTTGTTGGTTTGCAGACCGGTCGTGCAGCAATTTTCTTTGTAACTGGAGCTGAACGCACATTCGGGAATTTTATTGTTGAAAATGTGACTGAGGTAATCGTCGTTCCGTCATAAAATACACTACGCACAAAAGTATCGGAACGCCCGAGTTTTCCAGCCACGTGTTCCTCCTCCAAACTGTTACCGCAAAGGCACACAATTGTATAGGATGTCTTTTGAAAGTGGTAGAATTACACTTAAACTAGAAGACCCAAACCTGTTTCTGCATTACAATGCCCCTTTGCACAAAGCCATCTACAGGAAGATATGGTTTACATGGATTAGAGCAGATGGTCTTGAGTGGCCTGACCCTTGTGAGCACAAATTCTGTTTTCCCTAATTCCCTCTTGTCAATTCTCTCTACAGACTTCGTGAAGTGTCTGAAAAGCTCAACAAATACAACTGCAACAGGTGAGATTTTCGATTACAGGACCCATATTTTGATATGATTTTTTTGGCTAGTCTTTAGGAAACCCTACATCCTTTATCAAAACTTGTAGGAATCCTAGTAGACGCCTTTCGTCTTTCTTTTGCAGTCATCCACAGCTTAACTTGCTGGAGCAGGCCACACTTAAGCAGTGTGTAGTCGGACCAAACCATGCTGGCTTCCTGCTTGAGGTAACGTTTTGTCGTACCCCCAAACACCAGATTTTTTTCCACGATTTTCTTTCGTTACAAGCAGCAGGAAATAACATCATGCTCTGTTTTAGGACGGACGTATCTGCAGGATAAGCTTCGCCGTGCAGCCAGATCGACTGGAGCTGGGCAAGCCGGATGGAAACGACGGGTGAGAGTGCAGTCATGTTTTCTAAATAGACAGAGGAACTTAAACACTTATGAGCTGCGTGCTTCAAAAGCAACGCATGCCTTCTTCTGGGGAGTGACTGCGCAGTTGGATGTTTCTGTTGCCTTGGGAATGTGCTGAACACGCAGTTTTGTTTGAAAGCGGCACTTTTTTTTTTAATGCCGAAAGCTGCTTCTTATGGTCATTTATAGCAATCGATAGTCAGTGAATACGTGTCTTCATTATTTTTTGAAATGCTGTTGAAATGTCTGTGTATCAAGTGATATGTATGTAGTATGTTGTAGCATAATGACTCATGCGCTACTAATATTCTTCATGTTCCCCTTTTCACTCCCTCTGGAATACCAGTTATAAAATAAACAGAAGTGTAATAACCTTGAAAAAGGGATGAGAGATGGGGGAGAAGGAAATACCCTTTGAAGCATTTTTGTGCACGGTGTTGGCGCTTTGCTGCTCTGGAATGAAATGGCATTGCTTTGCTTCAGGGTGCAGAATGTTGCAGCTGCTTTTTATCTATTTTCTTTTTATTGTTTATTACTTTATTTAAATATTTTTCAGTTCAGCCAAATGGTTTCCATTGAGAAGTCCGGGGTATTGCGTTATTTATTTATTTATTTATTTAACGCAAATACCTTCCAAACATGTTGTTAATAATGATAAAGCACAGAGGGCTCTCCCAGCACTCAGCAGCTATTTTCTTTCTTTGATTAATGACTTGCAGCCAGTTCTGGCATATCCAAGGGTGTTGCCATGCTAGTTAGCCTTCACATTCTTCCTCCTCTTTTTTGCTATTTCAGACAGAGGAATTAATATATCCATTCCTGGCACGACCAGGCTGTACTCAGTAGTCCCACAAGTTGGGGCTGCGATCGTTTTGTAACTGTAATCTCCGGTCTTTTGTTTTCAGTTCAAAGTTGAGCAGTGGCTCAGGGACAGGAAGGACCTCCAGGCCAGGTAGGACTAGTGATCCACCCTGGTTCCTGTCTGGTTCTGACACTTTGGGTCGACTGGCAGGCAACACCCTTGGGTAAGTGGCTGACAGGGGGCATTCAAAAGCCTGGCAAAAAAATCTTTCTTTTGTGTCTTTCTATGTTTACAAATAAATAATTTTGAAATATAACTAGGAAATATTAATAACCACCCTCTTAGGGGTTGGAGAAGTGCAAATAAATTAGATACCTAAAGGTGCAGCAAGATGGTAAAACACACACACTCTTTACCTGCAACATTTGTTGTCTGAGATGTTTAAACTCCCAGGATTGTGAATCATTGACCAAGTTTGAAGTCACGTTACTGATGGCTCTAACTAGATGGTGTTGCTCATAATCTAGAGAACTAGAGACAATGAATCAATGCTTTTTCTTGCTCTTAGAAATCCACATCAAGTGATGTGGATTTGTTTTCTGTGAGTCATGGCCCCAGAGTAACACGGTGTGTGTGTGTGTATACGTCGCTACAGGAGCCGCTGGAGTTCAGGAGTCGGTGGAGGAGGTGGAGGCAGCGGGGGCAGCGGCGGCGGCGGGACAGGAGGAGGTGGAGGTAGCGGCGGCGGCAGCGGCGGAGGAGCGAGCGGAGGCGGGGGGGCATCTTCCGGTCGCTCCAGTGCCGCAGCGCGCGATTCGCGTAGACAGACGCGTGTGATTCGCACCGGCAGAGACAGAGGGTCGGGGCTGCTGGGGAGCCAGCCACAACCCGTCATACCAGCATCCGTCATTCCTGAGGAGCTCATCTCTCAGGTAACACCACACGCAAATGGAAAAGATCCACACGAGGACCCACGACAAAGTCTTAAATGGTCTGATGTGGTTTGTGTTTCAGGCCCAGGTGGTCCTGCAAGGTAAATCGAGGAGCGTCATCATCCGCGAGCTGCAGCGCACCAACCTGGATGTGAACCTGGCCGTGAACAACCTGCTCAGCCGCGACGACGAGGACGGGGACGACGGCGATGACACAGCCAGCGAGTCCTACCTACCAGGAGGTGAGAAATTTCAGTGTCTGAGTTAATGTTACTTTTCTGTAATACCACGTCCTCTTACACTGACCAGGTGTAACATTATGACCAGTGACGTGACTAACATTATCTAACATTATTATCTCATCATGACGTTAATGCTCCAATATTAGGCAGGTGGTCATAATCTTATGCCTGATGTGTATATTTCAATATAATGAAGGCGGCACAGTGTTATAAACATTCACATGACACCACTAAACACATAACTATGGTTTGGACTATGTTATAAAGGGAGTGTTCGTATCAAACTGTAATCAGTGCGCTCTTTTACAGAAGACTTGATGTCTCTGCTGGATGCCGACATCCACTCGGCACACCCCAGCGTCATCATCGACGCTGACGCCATGTTCTCCGAGGACATCAGCTACTTCGGTTACCCGTCCTTCCGACGCTCATCGCTGTCTCGCCTCGGCTCTTCACGAGGTAACGGGCGAATGTACACACGTTCACATTTAAACGTTAACAGAGACAACGGAACATATTTAATGACTTTTGAAAAGGCAAACTTGATTTGTTGTCTGTGTGCGTCAATAAATTCCAAATATACGAACTCCTAGAAATCGGGCTGTAGGCATGTGCTGAGTTATTTTGTATTGGGATATTTAACAGGTTTATGTAGTCATCGTAATGCATAATAATAATAATCTTTATTTTTTTTTAACCATTGAAGCAGTTGTAGGGAATGGTAGGAGGGATGTTAGATCATTGGAGGTTGACCGAATTGATCTTTGAAATTTTTGTTAATTAATCAGCATTGCGCTGCAAACTCGGCCCTAATGACTCGCCAAACCGTGCAAGTTCATTCTGCACTTGCGAGGAGAACATGACTCTCCCATACAACAGGTGTGTATTTGGCGTCTAAACAGGAAAACCGGAAATGCTAGAACTGTGTATAGTCATGTTCGCTAAATTTCAAAGACGAGTAAGAATGGCAACAAACGTTTTCGGCCTGATTTCTAAATATCGACATCAGCAGGGGAAAACCTGTATTAGTTGACCTCCTATAGATTTAAATTGTGTGCAGAAAGGCGCAGTATAGTGGCCAAGTAAATTATATAACACTTGCTGTTATATTTAGGAAAAAATGTGGCCCTACTGGATTTTATTTTCAATAATGAGTAGTAATCTAAATCATAATAATCCAATAAAATTGCCTTAGTGTTTTATTCCTTTTATACCACTTTAATTTGTGATTCCAATTTACAGTTGATTAAAATAAAAACCCCAGGATATTCACAATTGTATGTTCGAACGATAGTGGATTTTAATGATGGCCCCTGAACAACTATCGGTGTGGGTTTTTGACGATAGTTTAATCGATCAACAATCGACTCTTCCACAATCTTAGACCAGTGATCTGAATTGCGGTTAGATATAATCTCAGAATCCTGAATCATTCATCAGCACTGGGGTATAAAATCAGATTAACCTACAAGATAACAGGGTTTGATTTCCATTTTCTTTATCAGCACATGCCTACTTGATTCTGTGCGTGTTTTTGTATTCGTCCTTCATATCCCGCTGCATGGTCCCAAAAGTTTTCCTTAATGAGCCCTCTGAGAAAGGCCCTGCTGTGGGAGATCCTGCAGCCTGAAATCTCTAGAAATGTCTTCACTGGACACCTCAAACACCCAGCTGAGACTATTCCTACTGTTGGACTATAATAGAATGCTAGAAAGACGGTATTTGTGTCTAATTTAATTTATTATGTCTAACCTTCAAGTGAGGTGTCAAGTGAAGATTTGGCAAAGAAATATCAAGATATGCTTTTTTTATTTTGTATTATTTATTTTATTATTGACTGTATTTTCCAGAGAATTATATGCCTTAGCACAGGGGTGTCAAATTCAATTGCACAGGGGGCCAAAACTTAAAGCACACTTTAGGTCACGGGCCGAACAGGAAAAACATTTATTGAACACACTAAAACTGTTTTTTTGAACATAAATATGAATAAAAACAGACAGGAATATTATTCCAGAATAAATAAACTTAAACTTTAAATAACTTAAAATATTTTGCTCTCCATAAAAATATCTCCAGTCAAACACCAGACGTCTCAGGCCTTCATCATGCAGCTCTTCAGAAACTCTCCCTCTGTAAATAACCGGCTGATGTGCCTCTGATTTCTCCAGCTTCACTTTGTGATTTTGCTCTGGTGAAAAACGTCTGCTGAAATGTCAGATTCTTCTTTAACTCTTCTACTTTCTGTATCTTCTGCTCTGCATTCAGGTTTCGTCTCGTAGTACGTCTTAGATTAAATTCCTTAATTACAGCCACATCCGCTCCACATATAAAAACACGTATTTTCTGGCAGTCTCAGTAAACATATATACTCAGAATCCCATCGGATTTAAAAGGCTCTATTTTCAGAATAAACTTTTCTCTTCGCCATTGTGATGCTTCACAATAACTTTACAATAGGGTTAAATACATCAACAGAAGCTCGACTTAATTGACGCTGGAATGTTCCCAGGTCGCCTAGCATTTGGTAAGGCATCTGTAGCGCTGCATTATGGGATCTGTAGTTTGTGTTATCAGCGCTTCATATCGACGGGACATAAATACAATAATAATAGATCTATATAAAATCATTTCGTGTGCTGGACATAATTGTACGTCGGGCCGGATTTGGGTCGCGGGCCCGAGTTTGACACCCCTGCTTTAGCATGTGCTGTGACATGTACTGCAATGTCACACATACAATGCAAACGTGCATTGGTTAGTGTTTAGCCGTAAAACCCTGAACAAACTTAATTCTAGACACAAAATCCAGTGGTTGGACTAAAATGACAGACAACAATGAATTGTTCTTGTCTGGAAAATACAGTTCTTTTTCTATTTTTTATTTTTATTTTATATACATCATGTCTTTTGTAGTCAATTAGTACTACATTGATTTAACTGTTTCATTACAAGGGTCTTTCCCAGAGAGTGGCTTATTTGTATCCCACTGGTGTGACCCTATTGCATACCAGTTCTCCTTCTTCCCTTAGAGCGCGACTCCGAGCTGCTGCGCGAGCGCGAGTCCGTGCTGAGGCTCCGCGAGAGGCGGTGGCTGGACGGCGCGTCCTTCGACGCAGAGCGCGGCTCCACCAGCCGAGACGGAGAACCAAACCTGGACAAGAAGAGCGTTCCTCTGCAGAGCCCAGTCTCTCTGGGAGAGGAACTGCAGTGGTGGCCTGATAAGGTGGGACATGAGCTGCACTTTACATAGTGAATACAGTGAATTGTTGGTCTGAAATGTTGAGTAAAAAATGGAAAACAAGTTGATATTTATAAGAGGATAAAAAAATTCCAGTGGAAGTTGTTCCAGTAGGGGTCTTTTTAAACTGTCCATCTCCGAAGTATTAACGAGGAGATGGAGGTATTATATAAAACGTAGATTATACAGACGTCCCTGATGAAAGAAATTTACACTAATGTCGCCACCCCGTTTCTTTTCCCCCTTGGTTGGTTCTGCTCTCATATAGGATGGTGTGAGGTTCGTAAGCATCGGGGCGATGTTCTCCGAGCTCGTGGCCGTGAGCTCCAAAGGTGAACTTTACCAGTGGAAGTGGAACGAACCAGAACCGTACAGAAATTCACAAGTAAGCGGCCGATCCGAGCTTTAGGAGTAAAGGTGCACTGATGCCTCTGTAACTGTAAGGAAGCCTGTTGGAGTATTAGGATAGAGAAATCGTTAAATTGTAAAGTAAAGACTTTTTGCTCTGTGCTACTTGGGAAGCGGTTAATTAGGCCGTTAACAATCCAAGGTAATCTGGCACACCAAAACCATGAGAAAATAACTTCCACTAAATTGGAAGGTTATGCTTAAAAATTTGAGGACGACAGCATCTAGTTCACTTTCGGTTCTAGAAAAAAACAACTGCAATCTATTTATTTTCATCAAATCATTTCATCATGATCTTTTATTTAATTATGGATTGAAAGTCTAACAGGCACAAACTTGTATTTTATCTGTTTCGCCCTGTTTATCCTTAATGTCATGAATTTACAATATCCTTTAAAAGTGTTTTTTATTTTTTTTATACTTACATATTGCTCTTTTTTCAGAATCCTTCCATCCATCATCCTCGTGTGTCCTTCCTCGGTCTGGCCAATGAGAAGATCACACTCTTATCTGCTAACAGTATTCGGGCCACGGTGGCTACCGAGTCCAACAAGGTCAGCGATTTTTGAAGTGTTTAAAAGATTTTAAAAATAAAAAATGCATGTGCTTATCTTTTATTTTATTTTATTTTTTTTTGGTGTGTGCGCAGGTGGCAACGTGGGTGGATGACACACTGAGTTCAGTAGCGTGTAAGCTGGAACACGGGGCTCAGACGTTCCCCGAGCTGCAGGGGGAACGCATCGTGTCTCTGCACTGCTGCTCTCTGTACACCTGCGCCCAGCTCGAGACCAGTCTCTACTGGTGGTACGTCACTCGCCCCACTCACCCTCACACAGAGCTGCTTCTTTATCTCTCTTTTTTTTCTTGTTTACTTCTTTTTCTTTCCTTTATTTTTTTTTTTGTTCTTGATTATTTCAAAATTTCTTACATTTTTTTCGGGATTTTTTTCTTTTTTTTTAATTATTTTCTTTCTTTCTTTAGTATTTTTTTTCTTTCATTATTTAGCTTGTTTTTTCCTTCCTTCCAGCTGCCTTGATTTCCTGTTTCCACTTCCTGTGTTCTGCCATTCACTTTTTTCTTTTATGCTCCTTTTTGAATTTTTTTTTTTGCTATTTTTCCTACCTTCTCTTCAATTTTGTCAAATGCTTGTATTCACACAAAAATATAATCCACTCTTTCACCACCTGGCAAAGAAATTTGATTTAAGACTCCACCAAGGGGACACAGTTTACTAAATGGTACATTCATTTTCATTGCAACATGTTTAATTATTTTTTATTTTTTTGTTCTTTTCATGTCTTCTGTATATCTTTTGTCTTTTCCTTTCTTTTGTGTTTGTGCCGTGTGGCACTTAGGGATCTGAGCTGGCGTGTGTAACCGTTTTTCCCTTAACCCCTTTTCCTCAGGGGTGTCGTGCCTTTCAGTCAACGCAAAAAAATGCTTGAAAAGGCCAGGGCTAAGAACAAGAAGCCCAAATCCAGTGCTGGAATCGCTTCAATTCCCAACATTACAGTGGGCACTCAGGTATGAGGGTCAAAACTTCCACCGGATGTTTCCACTGCAGAATTATCCACTGATTTGAGACGTTTTGTTCGAACCTTGTTCTCTGTATATAACCGTGTGCATCTCTGCATATTTATTGGCGATGTTTTTTCTCCTGTGTGCAATAGGTGTGTTTGAGGAACAACCCCTTGTATCACGCAGGCGCCGTGGCCTTCTCGGTAAATGCCGGGGTGCCCAAGGTGGGCGTTTTGCTCGAGTCAGTGTGGAACATGAACGACAGCTGCCGTTTTCAGCTGCGCTCTCCTGAAAGCCTGAAAAGCATGGAGAAGAGCGCCAAGGCCCAGGAGACAAAGTATGACCATTACAGCTAACGAAAATCCCTCTGTCATTAATGTATCAAATCACCCAACCTTTTCCAGATGTGATTGGGCAGGAGTCGACTTTTAAATGATCAGTATTACAGTGTTTAATTAACCATTCAGTTTATCATGTGGCGATACTTTTTCCTTGTTGGGCGTTTGATGGTTCTGCTTGTTCAAACAGGGCGGAGATCAAACCCGAAATGGTCAAAACAGAGATGGGGCCTCCTCCCTCGCCGGCCTCCACCTGCAGCGATACCTCCTCCATTGCCAGCAGTGCCTCTCTGCCTTATAGTATGTACTGGTACACTCAATGTGCAGAGCTGTGACTTGTTAGTAAAGTGCAAACAAACGTTCCAATCACTCATGTTTATCACGAGAATTAAGGAAGTTCTGCCCCATTTATAAGATAAGATGAGAACTTTATTGATCCCAAGTGGAAAGTCAATGTTTTGACATAAAGCTTTTGACAACGTTTTGTTGAAACGCTCTTCTTTACAGGTACATGATCACAACTGTATAAAACACTAGGACACAATAATGAATAGTGCTTTTGGGTTTAGCAAAGTCCCTGTACTCCCTACATGCACTGTGCATTTTTTCATAACACACATCATTTCTTGAATCCTGCACACAAAATAATAATCTTTTTTATTTAACACCTTCAAAAGTTGCATCTCAAAGCGCTTTTTAAGCATAGGAGAAAATTATAAAAAAAAAATCACCTGAAAGCAATCCTACAAAGGTGAGATTTGAAAGCAGATTTAAAAACATTAATGTCCATAACACACACCTCACAAATTTGTTTTAAACTTCCTGGTGCTGTGTGTAAGCTATAGTGCAACAATATTATACTAACCATTACATCAAAGGCCAAATTTAAATTTTGAAAGAAAATCTCTATTAGTTTGCATGTGTTAGTTTATGAGCAAAATACTGCTGGAGTTTATTTCTTTATTTTTAATGAAGATCCTAGAAGTGATTTCTCACATGCCGTTCACTGTGCCGCAGAGCGGAGGCGCTCCACACCGGCACCTAAAGAGGAGGAAAAGGTCAACGAAGAACAGTGGCCTCTGCGTGAGGTCGTGTTCGTGGAAGATGTTAAAAATGTCCCCGTAGGGAAGGTAGGTTCCTGTAGGATTGAAGATGAGGAGCACACTGAGGACTTGCAGCATGAAGACTTAGTTGTAAATGTGATTTTTAAACCAGCAAGTTTGTGTGTTGAGGGACGATGATGACAATGCAATATTTTCGTAATTTTAATGACAACATAAGACCACTATAGTATTTAATTGCTTATGAAAGCAGAGACTAGGATTCAGTGTGTTAGTCCTAAAACTCGAAATTAAAATTTTAATGGTAAAACTCAAGGGATTATTTTTCTCCCAATTTCTCCCATATCAATTTTTATATTTTCTTTAGTTTTCTAATGTATTTTCTTTTGTGTATTTCATTTTATATATATATATATATGAGATGCACTTGTCAATTTCTTAATAAATAACATTGATTTAGTTAATACAGATTGTACATGTAGCATATTGTAATTTGTTTTTACTGCTCTTTTTGTGTGTGTGTGTTTTTCCTCGTGTTGACGCCACGTTTGCAACAAATCTCTCTTTTGAACTCAAGGTGCTAAAAGTCGATGGTGCATATGTTGCTGTGAAATTTCCAGGGACGTCGAGCAGCCAGAGTGCAGCTCCCACTGACTCTGACCCGTCCTCTCTCCTGCAGGACTGCAGGCTGCTCCGAATCGATGAGCTACAGGTATCTGTATAAACGCATTCAGAGAGAGAAAAACGTGCGCTCGACTGTATTGAATGTTGTGCACACTAAGCGCTTTTTGTTTATCTTGTTACAGGTTGTTAAAACTGGTGGAACTCCTAAAGTTCCAGACTGTTTCCAGCGCACACCTAAAAAACTTTGTATTCCTGAAAAGGCTGAAATTTTAGCTGTCAATGTTGACTCCAAAGGCAAGTGTGTGTGTGTGTGTATGTGTGTATGTATGTATACATGTGCTTTTTTTAATAGTGTTAATCTTATAATATAAAATATAATTTGTTCATCCTTAATAAAAACTTCTTTCTGTTTTTAATTTAATTTTTTTTCCCCTCTCCAATACAGGAGTCCATGCTGTTCTCAAAACAGGAAGTTGGGTTCGGTACTGTATATTTGACTTGGCCACTGGCAAAGCTGAGCAAGAGAACCATTTCCCTACGAGTAATCTGGCATTTCTAGGCCAGAGCGAGCGTAATGTGGCTATCTTCACCGCTGGCCAGGTAAAAAGAAATGATCGAAATCAGAGATTTTAGCTCTGATAGACATCAGAGATTGTAATGTAATGTTGGGCTTTAAAATCATTATTTCAGATGTTAAATATGGACTTAAAAATCTTTATTGAAGTCTGCTTTTATAATCTGAATATCGAATTAGGAAGTATGGAATTTTAAAATAAATTTAGAAATGAAAAATGGTTTCGAAACCCTCATATCACATCTTGTAGGTGGATCATAAGGATTTAAAATCAAAAGGGTTGCCATGTAAATTGTGTGTATGTATGTATGTATGAACAACAAAGTGATGTTAAACCTTTTGTTTTTGACACTAATCAAGACTGAATTTGCCTCATTTCTGACTTTTAATCCAATGCGTTTACAGGAGAGCCCAATCATCCTGAGGGATGGCAACGGCACCATTTACCCCATGGCCAACGACTGCATGGGTGGCATCCGAGACCCTGATTGGCTGGATCTGCCACCTATCGCTAGTTTGGGAATCGGAGTTCACTCGCTTGCCAACATACCCAATAACACCTCAATCAAAAAGAAAGCTGCAGTCATAATTATGGCAGTAGAGGTAGGTTTTCTGTTTTCTATTATTTTGGTACAATTTCTATATTGCTTTGTTTAGACTGTCAAAGTGTGTGTGTGTGTGTGTGTGTGTGTGTGTATATTTTTTTGTATAATGTGTGGTCAGTCATTTCATCTAGAGTGGAAATGGGATATTTCTAATGCTGTATTGGGACCCATTTAAAAAAAACCTTTAAACCATGTACTTTAATATATTTGTGTTTGCGTGTTCCAGAAGCAGACGTTGATGCAGCATGTGTTGCGCTGCGATTACGAAGCGTGTCGGCAGTACCTGGTTGGTTTAGAGCAGGCCGTGCTCCTGGAACAGAACCCTCATGCTCTCGGTGCTCTGCTCGGCCACAGATGTGACGGAAACAGGAACCTCCTGCACGCCTGCGTCTCTGTCTGCTTCCCGGTCAGCAACAAGGAGACCAAGGAGGAGGAAGGTTAGAATAAGGGATTTATGGGGAGAGCTAATAAAAAGGAAACGTATAAGCGAATTTTGTTTCTGAATTCCTGTACTGTGTTGCAGAAGCCGAACGCTCGGAGCGAAACACGTTTGCTGAGAGACTGTCTGCAGTCGAAGCCATCGCTAATGCCATTTCAGTGGTGTCCAGCAATAGCTCGGGAAACAGGACCGGCTCGTCCAGCAGTCGCGGGTATATTTATTTATTTATTTTTATATATATATATATATATATAAGTGTGTGTGTGTGTGTGTGTGTGTGTGTTTATTTTGAGAAATGTTTGTAGTCTTCGGCTCAGAGAGATGATGAGGCGCTCACTTCGAGCTGCCACAATGGGCCGCCATGAGTCAGGTCCCTCCTCCAGCGACCACCAGGACCCTGTATCACCACCGATCGCACCACCAAGCTGGGTGCCAGACCCCCCACCTATGGATCCTG
Source organism: Silurus asotus (assembly GCA_024362625.1). NCBI lineage: Eukaryota > Metazoa > Chordata > Actinopteri > Siluriformes > Siluridae > Silurus > Silurus asotus. Next base: position 3,694,814 of record MU564352.1, on the reverse strand, counting down.
GTACGTGCTGCATGTCTGCACAATTCCTAATCTTAGTGGTGAAATGGATCACAAAAATCACGTTTCGGATAATTTTTCAGATCAGCAAAAATAAGGGGAGGAGACAATTATAATTTAAAGTTACAACAAGGAAATACTCCCATTAATTTGAATAATACCGGAAGAAGTCCTTCCTTAGTCATTGTTGTTGATCAACATAAACACATGGCTGCGCTGTGTAGTTACAAAATTACTTAAAAAGCAATATTAGCCTTAAAACTGCCTTAAAAACAAAATTACTTAAAAAGCAATATCAGCCTTAAAACTGCCTTAAAAACAATTAAGATTAATTCGCAAGTATAAAAAAAAAAGAGCGAATAATCCACGGTTCACATGCGGGAGTCGTGATCCCTATGGATTAACTATGTTCTGTTGCACTCATACTCACTACTGTGTAATACCCTAAAAAAGTGTGTCTACCCCTCCATTGTCTGTGCCCTGGAATAACGCAAAAATAAAAATCATGCTTCTGTTTTCTTTCTAACCTCTAACAAATCCTCTGCTAGATGGTGACATTGATTTCATCTTGGCCCCTGCAGTCGGCTCTCTAACTACGGCATCCTCCGGCCCTAGTCAAGGTCCGAGTACGTCCACCATTCCGGGTGCGTCAGACTGTTTTTTCTAGTTCTTTTATGTCATTTCTTTTATTCTGTTGTCATGGTTTCTTTAGCAGCTATTAGATCTTTTGATATTAGATGAGAACATATAGATTATACTTATTTATATTCTCATAGGCCCATCATCCGAAGCATCTGTGGTGGAGAGCAAAGACCGCAAGGCGAACGCGCACCTGATCCTCAAGCTGATGTGCGACAGCGTCGTCCTGAGACCTCATCTACGAGAACTGCTTTCTGCAAAGTACGTCTGTCCTTTTGTTGGAAAGGAATTTTCATCCTCTGCATGCATTTTGATTTAAGCAAATACAACAATGGCCCAAATATGAAGAAATTTTGTACCATTGATACAGTAAAAATAGTCTAGGCAAAGCATTTCCCATTGGTTTAAATGTGAGGGTGACTGAGGCGTGTTCATGCGTCGCTTTCCAGGGACGCACGAGGCATGACTCCGTTTATGTTAGCAGTCAGTGGGAGAGCATACCCAGCAGCCATCACTGTCCTGGAGGCAGCCCAGAAAATAGCCAAGGGTGAGTCATTGTTTGTTTCAGCTTTTATACAATTGACCTTTTTTAATGGTTTTTTTTTTGTTTTTTTATATTTGAAATGCATGAATCTTTGCTCACGGGTTTGTTTTTCTGTCCTGCAGGAGAGTCGGGTATCGGGGACAAGGACGACGTGAACTCCGTGTTTATGGAAATGATCTGTCCTGCCGGGACGAACCCAGACGACTCGCCGCTCTACGTGCTCTGCTGTAACGACACCTGCAGCTTCACATGGACAGGAGCCGAGCACATCAACCAGGTGAAAAGAATCTGCAAAATTAGCAATTGGTGAAATTACTGTTTTTCTGAAATCCCCACATGAATTGCTATTTTGGGGGAAAAAAATATTTTTTTGAGTGTGAAGAAATTATAAAACGTTTGCATGAGCACACTTTCCATATGCAGGATCTTTTTGGGTAGTGTTTTACTGTGTGTGTGTGTGTGTGTGTGTGTAGGACATCTTTGAGTGCAGGACATGTGGTTTGCTGGAGTCTCTGTGTTGCTGCACCGAGTGTGCCAGGGTTTGCCATAAAGGCCACGACTGCAAGTAAGTTGGTTCTTGCATTTATCCTACAAGACGAGTCATTATTGTGTAGCTGTTGAAAAATTCTTGAAATCGAAAATGAGGCAATAAACTATTCATTCAGGAAATGACAAATTATTGAATTAAATTTACTGGCATTAGCCTTTTGGTTGGATTGTACTTGCAGATAACTGATTTATTAACCGATTGCTTTTAAAAAGAGACTAGATTAAAAACAAGTGTGTAAATTGAAGTGAAAATTTATTTATTAATTATATAAAAGAAATGCTTTCAATGTGAAACAAAAAGCAACATTTCAAATAAATAAGAGCAATTACATCCAAAACAAATTTAAAAAAAGACATTTGGAATAAACAGCACGTGGAGTCAGTGATTAGCCTTTAGAGGTCGCTCTCGTGTTGTATAACGCGACCAGGAAAAACTCAGTTAATGGAGCTGGAAGTATCTGAAAATCCATTACCAATCGCTGCTGATTAATCGTCAGAACCAATGAATCGGTCGACCGCTATCTGTCAATGTATTCTGTATTAAATACACTGTGTGTGTGTCTGTCCAGGCTAAAAAGAACCTCTCCCACTGCATACTGTGACTGCTGGGAGAAGTGCAAGTGCAAAACCTTGATTGCCGGGCAGAAAGCAGCACGTCTGGACCTGCTCTATAGGCTGCTGACCACCACCAATCTAGTAACAAGTCCCAACAGCAGGTTTGTTTACTTTCCCTGCACGAATGCGATCGACATGTTTTTAAAGAATTCAACTACATTTAATTTATTGGCTTCCCTGCAGTTTTGCAAATTCCCAGTTTATTCCTGTTCATTTCCATATATTCCCTTTAATTCCCCTGTTTCTGGTCTTGCAACCCTTGTTGTATGTAATTGGTACAGGAACAAGCATGTTTCAGAGCATGTAGTTGTGTGGAAAACACCCAGTTTTTTAGGATTCTGGGCCAAACAAAGGATTATAATCTAATGTTATGATGAACAGCATCTCCTTTTCCATTCATTAAATTTGGATGTTTATCAACCCTCTGGTGTACTTTTTATTTTTCTGTTCCTGTAGGGGTGAGCACATTTTACTCTTCTTGGTGCAGACGGTTGCACGGCAGAGCGTAGAGCACTGTCAGTACCGCCCGCCACGTATCAGAGAGGACAGGAACCGCAAGGCTGTGAACGCAGAAGGTAAGGCGACAACTTGCATTTAGTCCCCATTTGCTGTTATAATTTCCTCCAGTCTTTCGGGAAGATGTTCCACTAGGTTTTGGCGTGTGCCTGTGGAAAACTGTGCTCATTCAGACACAAGGGTGTTAGAAAGTCAGGTGTAGGAGAGGTGAGAGGGCCGGGGGGTGCATTAACATTAATCCCAAAGGTGTTCAATAGGGTTGAAGCACTATAGCTGGAGATCTTCCACTCTAACCCATGCAAAGCCGATCTTAATAGGAACTGGCTTTGTGCACAGGGGCATTGTCATACAGGAGCAGGTTTGGGTCTCCTAAGGAAATTTTTATGCTACTGCATCTAGAGACACCCTTTACAATTGTGTGCCTTCAGAGATGTGCGAAAGAACCACATACTGATGGGAACGTCAGGTGTCCCAATAGTTTTGTTTATATAGTGTAACCCTTTTGTTTTCTCTAATCCATCAATTATATGCTGCAGGATTAAAGTTGACTGTAAAACTCAAACCACAGGATTTTCTGATTAGATAGTCTATCTCTCTCTCTCTCTCTCTCTCTCTCTCTCCAGACTCAGACATGCCCGATCATGACCTAGAGCCTCCACGCTTTGCCCAGCTGGCTCTGGAGCGTGTGCTACAGGACTGGAACGCCCTCAGGTGCATGATTATGTTTGGCTCACAGGAGAACAAAGATCCGTAAGTGGCTCTAGCAGACCCTTTATTCATTTCACACTGCTGTCAAATGCAAATGTGATATTGAATTAGATCTCTGACTTTATATTTAAGCTTGATCTTAGAAACGTTTGGCATGGGGGGGGGGGGGGACTCAACATATATAACTATAATAAATGCATGTAATATTATTTGAAGCCTAATTAAAGTGCTTTATTTGTTTTGGTAAATCGGCACAATTTTATGATGTGCATTTTATTGATTAAATTTTATTTACCTGTCATTTGTAGACTGAGTGCAAGCAGCCGGATTGCTCATCTTTTGCCGGAGGAGCAGATGTACCTGAACCAACAGGGCGGTACAATCAGGCTGGACTGCTTTACTCACTGCCTCATCGTCAAGTGTGCTCCAGACCTCACTGTGAGTCAGAGACAAATAAGCACAAATGCACAGTCCTGCATGTCCCGGCCTATGAGACTTATGTGGTGCACGTGAATAAAACCATGCTGCAAGACTGCATTTCCTACTAAGCTTGTGGTTTTTATGTCGTGTAGTTTATCGACACACTGCTGGGAACACTGGTGAAGGAGCTGCAGAACAAATACACTATGGGTCGAAGAGAAGAGGCCATTTGTGTCACACGCCGCTTCCTGCGCTCTGTTGCCAGGGTTTTCGTCATCCTTAGTGTGGAAATGGCATCGTCTAAGAAGAAAAAGTATGTATCAAATTTTGTATTTTGATGTGTGTGTGTGTGTGTGTGTGTGTGTTTTTGCTGATTTTTGAAGACCATAAACAATTTGCATTAAAACAGCACTATTAATGGATTTCTTGACTCTTGCTTTATTACTGATTATTTTTAATTGCATGTCTGTTTTATCCCCTCCCTGCCTTTTTCCTGCAGTAATTTCGTCCCGCAGCCCATTGGGAAGTGCAGACGTGTGTTTCAGGCGCTGTTGCCTTATGCCGTTGAGGAATTGTGCAATGTAGCGGAGTCTCTGATCGTGCCGGTGCGCATGGGCATCGCCAGGCCGACGGCACCATTTACGCTGGCCAGCACCAGCATCGACGCCGTGCAGGGCAGCGAGGAGCTATTCTCTGTGGAGCCTCTGCCTCCACGGCCCTCACCTGATCAGTCCAACAAGTGAGAATAAACACATCTATACACACACACACACACACACACACACACCGAATGATGGAAGCTATATCTCCTTAGTATTTCAAACCTTGTGGCCTCCACTTGGAGTGTAACTGTGTGTGTGTACCTCTCCCAGTTCCAGCCAATCAGCCTCTTCGTACATCATCAGGAACCCTCAGCCGCGGCGCAGCAGCCAGTCACAGACGGCACGTGGACGAGATGAGGAGCAGGATGACATTGTGTCCGCTGATGTCGAGGAGGTCAGGAACACTTCCACAAACACCTTTTTATGCGTCACTTAATAGACGCTTTGTGCTAACATTTCGTCCTGCGTCTGTCCAGGTGGAGGTTGTAGAGGGGGTCGCTGGGGAGGAGGATCACCATGACGACCAGGAGGAGCAGGGCGAAGAGCCTGCAGAAGCTGAGGGACAGCACGATGAACACGACGAGGATGGTAACGATCCGATTTGTCGTATTTTGCCTCAGTAAGGTGCATGTGGACGCTCGTGAACTTTCATCCCTTGACGAGTTGTTTTGTTGGTTTTTCCAGGAAGCGACATGGAGCTCGATCTGTTGGCCGCTGCCGAGACCGAGAGCGACAGTGAAAGCAACCATAGCAACCAAGACAACGCAAGCGGGCGTCGAAGTGTCGTCACGGCGGCGACGGCCGGTTCTGAAGCAGGTATTAAATGCAAATTGTTTTAGATGTGAATGAAACCAAATTGAAAGGTTAGCATGATGAATTCCATAGCGCTAACTGCCGCCTGTATTTTCAGTGGTAGCTTTAAAATATTAACCATCGACTTTAAACAAGAGAATGTATCGTGAAACTCGTGTAATTAATAAATTATCTTGTGGTCATAATTGTTTTTTAAAGGCTGTTTATGTGCTTTGTGATTTTTTTTTTTTTCTTATTCTAACTGTTAGGACATACTTTTAATTCCTGAAATTCTAGCTTTCTAGTGTTTAGTTCAATGGACACTTTCTCATTTACAGGAAGTAGGGTGTCCCTGGCATTTCCTTTATTTGGTATGAGCACCTCTTTCCTTTATTGCGTTTTTTTTTTAAATATTATTTTTTTAAAAATATATTTTCCCCGGGTATGAAGTGTGTACACCATTTTATCCGCCGGCTGTTTGCCGAAACTTTGTTTCCGAACGGCCTGATCGGATTGTCGAGCATGTAAGCTCCGGTCAGGAAATCGCTGAAGCAGAACCACTCTGATGTTCCTAACAAAAAAATAAATGTAATTTCCAGTCTATAAGTTGTACAGTCCAAGGGGATATACATGTCCCACATTGACCAGCTAGTAAACAAGTTGTTTAGTAAACACTGAGATTGTGCAGAGTTTAAAGAGAGGACATTGGTGACATACTAAAAAAAATATGACATCCCTGGAACTTTGTCAGTAATGGAACATCTGTGAGTTAATATGAACTTCCGAGAAGGCTTGGGAGTGTTACTTTAGCTGAATATTTTGAAGGGATTTCCTTATAGTCTGGAAAATACAGTACATAATGCTCAATTAATACGAGGTGGTATCAAAAAGTTTCGAGACTAGCTCTGTTTACTTTATCTACATTTACACACTCACCTTCAAAATAGGCCACTTGAACAATACAGCGTGACGAGCGTATCAAACTTGACAACAGTGTCAAAATGGCAACCTTCGAGCTAGCTGACGCGGAAGAGAGATCATGTGGATCGGTGTCCGACTATCATCATGCACAAGTTGCCTAATGGTTTTCAAGCATCGTCGCAGCATCGCCGTATGTCCAACGTACAGTACGTCCCGCCAAACGTCCCTGTGGAGGATTTGCACAGTCTCGCACAGAATTTCACATTTGTTCTTTGTTCAAACTCGTTGAAATTGAAAACGTGGTGACACACGTGGGTAAATAGCACCAGTTAGCACTATTGGTCTCGAACGTTTTCGATACCACCTCGTAATAAATTTTTGAATGTTGCAAGTTTTGCTGCGATTGATTCCAAAGTACAGAAATGGTCTGGTTGGAGCTTTAAAGTTTTAAAACACTCATAGTGAGCGTTTTAATTACTAATTAACTGCCTAATTTGCTGTTTTTACGAGTGGCACTTTAACATTCGTCTCTAGTTGTTTTTGATTTTTGGTGTGCGGGTTTGGTAGTTGTCCTAACACAAGACACAGACGTGACTGAAATCACCCTCCTGTTTTGCATTGCTGGCTTTTTAAAAATTACAATTTATTTTTTCAAAATAGAAACTTGGATATTCTTTTGAAAAATAATTAAGTTTAGGAATGTGGTGAAGTTCAAGGCTGATCTATTTTTTCTTATGCTTCATCTTCTAAAGGCGCCAGCAGCGTTCCTGCCTTCTTCTCCGAGGACGACTCGCAGTCAAACGACTCTAGCGATTCTGACAGCAGCAGCAGTCAGAGTGACGACGCCGATCAGGAGACGTACCTGCTGGATGAACCGCTTGAGAGGACCACAGGCTCCACGCACGCTAACAGTGCTGCTCAGGCCCCACGCTCCATGCAGTGGGCGGTGCGCACCACTCCAAGCCAGCGCACAGCCGGAGGTGCTCCCACCAGCTCCTCCACTCCTTCAGGTAGGAAAGGTTTACACTCGTTCTGCATTCAGCACTCGCGGTGTGAAGTGATGAAGCATCAACCAGATCCTCTTACCTCCTCTCTGTGCTTTCAGTCATCCATTTTAACTGTAGGGTGTATGCATTTAGGAAAAGGAAAGACTTGAATTTGCACATGAATAATCCCTCTGTTGCTGTAGGATTGAAGGTTTACAGTTAAAAATTAGTTATAAATGATAAACATTGCACTGTTTTAGAATTGCGGTAAAGCAGTACTTGCTCTTAAAACTACTTTTTAGAGGAGAAAAAAATGCAACATGATTTTATATATGAATTTAATGGATTTGAATTGTTTCCTTCTGCTACATGAAGAAATTATTGATCCAATTATTTATCCGCAGCGAGCTCCGCAGGCCTCATCTATATCGACCCGTCCAACCTGCGTCGCAGCAGCGCCATCAGCACGAGCGCGGCAGCCGCAGCCGCGGCCCTGGAGGCCAGCAACTCCAGCAGTTACCTGACATCTGCAAGCAGCTTGGCGAGAGCCTACAGCATAGTCATTCGACAGATCTCTGACCTCATGAGCCTCATCCCCAAATACAACCACCTGGTTTACTCGCAGTACCCTGCTGCAGTCAAACTCACTTATCAGGATGCTGTCAATCTACAGGTGAGGAGACACGTTCTGAGATATAAAACGATAAATATACGATATAAAATAAAAACGAGACACATTTCGACACAGAATTCTTACAGCGTATGTGGTTTTTCAGAATTATGTAGAGGAGAAGCTGGTCCCTACCTGGAACTGGATGGTGTCCATCATGGACTCAACAGAGGCTCAGTTGCGCTACGGCTCGGCTCTGTCTTCTGCAGGAGACCCTGGGCACCCGAGCCACCCTCTGCATGCCTCACAAAACTCGGGCCGCAGGGAGCGCATGACCGCACGTGAGGAGGCCAGCCTGCGAACACTGGAGGGACGCAGGTCAGATACTCGGAAAATTTTATTTTTGTTGTCTTTTTCAGGGTTTCTAAAAAAACATATATACGTGTTTTAGATGTTGTGATATTAGTCCTGAATTTTAATCTTAGTCTTTTATTAGAATTTTTTTTTATCCTGTAGACGCGCAGCTACCTTGCTGACCGCCCGTCAGGGCATGATGTCAGCACGCGGAGATTTTCTGAACTACGCGCTCTCCCTGATGCGCGCCCACAATGACGAGCACTCTGACGTGCTGCCCGTCTTGGACGTGTGTTCGCTAAAACACGTGGCCTACGTCTTCCAGGCCCTCATTTATTGGATAAAAGCCATGAACCTACAGACCACACTGGACACCTCACAGATGGACCGGAAGAGGTCAGGCTCTTCAAGATGCTTTATCTTGAACTCGATGTAGACGTTTCGGTTTCTAATTTTGTGTCGTGTTTTGACTTTCAGGAATCGTGAAACATTAGAACTTGCGTTGGACAATGAGGACTCTGAGCATGAGAACGATGAGGACACTAATCAGAGTGAGTTCAACACCCTGGTCCTTAATCACTCTCTATGCAAAATGTACAGGATTTTAGAGATCAGTGCAGCTCTTTTGTGAATTAGATCTCAAATCAACAACATCCTAACACTGTATATTTTATAGGCTCCACCCTTCAGGATAAGGAGGAGGAGCCTGTTCCTTCTGAAACGGGCCAGCACCATCCATTCTTTCGTCGCTCCGACTCCATGACTTTCCTTGGATGTATTCCACCAAATCCCTTTGAAGTTCCGGTGGCAGAGGCCATTCCTCTGGCTGACCAACCTCACCTGCTACAGGTCAGCACCCCCCCCCCAAAAAAACCCAAATGTGTTCATAGAATCGATCTTAGTTATTGGTTTTCAGTGATATTTAGTCATACGCCTATCAGGCATAACATTATTACCACCTGTCAATTGTGTTGGACCCCCTTTCGCTGCCAAGACAGTCCCGACCCATCGAGCATGAACAACTTCAGCAATGTGAGCTACAATGGTGTTCTGATGTATCAGAACACCAGGACCAGCCTTCACTCCCTTCTTGCATCAATGAGCCATAGTCGCTCGTGACCTTGGTGGTGATAAATATATCCCACCAAGTAACCGGTGCCATGATGAAGAGATAATCAGTGTTTTTTACGTGACTGTTCATAATGTCAGTCATACCTGGTCAGTGTATCTTTTAAGGAAGTTTGAGATGTTTTTTAATGCCTGTTTATTCTGCTTTTTGCAGCCAAACGCAAGAAAGGAAGACCTGTTCGGTCGACCTAGTCAAGGCCTGTACTCATCCTCTTACATGGCAAGCAAAGGTCTCTCGGATCTTACCGTAGACATGAACTGCTTACAGGTAAACACAAATTCCACTATAATTATTCTAATTATATTACATTTTCTAAATCTTTACTGTAATTAAAAAGAAACTTTTATTTTTTTTCTTTTTGTAACTTGTATATAAATAAATAAATAAAATCCTTCTCTTCAGATTCTGCCCACAAAAATGTCCTATTCAGCCAACATGAAAAATGTTATGAGTATGGAGTCTCGGCAGGGAGGTGGAGATGAGCAGCAGACGACGACACAGGACATAGACGTCTCTAAGCCCGGCCCCTCCCCTCATGATCTCGCAGCCCAGTTAAAGAGCAGCCTTCTTGCGGAGATTGGACTCACAGAGAGTGAAGGCCCGCCCCTTCCAACTTTCATGTAAAAATTAATTTTACTTTGTGTTATTATTATTTTAATATTTTTACAATATTTCCTCATTTGTCTTGATTTATATTTTTTCGGATATTTTCAGCCCACACTGCAGCTTCATGGGTATGGTGATCTCTCACGACATGCTGCTTGGACGATGGCGTCTCTCCCTCGAGCTTTTTGGTCGGGTCTTTATGGAGGACGTAGGTGCTGAACCAGGATCCGTAAGTTCTGCGCCATAAAGCCAAAATCATACAGTATGGCACGGGCCAGCGGTGTCTTATGTGCACTCAAATTCATCGTGGTCTGTTTTTTTTTTGCAGATCTTGACCGAGCTGGGTGGTTTCGAGGTGAAGGAGTCGAAGTTTCGGCGGGAGATGGAGAAGCTGCGGAACCTGCAGTCTCGTGATCTGGCTTTGGAAGTCGATCGCGACCGTGACCAGCTCATCCAGCAGACGATGCGTCAACTCAACACGCACTTTGGCCGTCGCTGTACTAGCACACCCATGGCTGTGCACCGCGTCAAGGTCACGTTCAAGGACGAGCCGGGCGAGGGCAGCGGCGTGGCACGCAGCTTCTACACGGCCATTGCGCAGGCCTTTTTATCTAATGACAAACTGCCCAACCTAGACTGTGTACAGAGTGTCAGCAAGGGCATGCAGGCCAGCAGTAAGTCCCTCTTACTCACTAGTGCATGTTTTTATCACTATTTTTAAAGATGTTAAAGAAATAATAGATTTGTAAATAATGGCATAAGATATATGTATAGATGTGTGTGGGTGGTTGGATGAATGGATAAAAAGATAGATAGATGTTTGGATGGATTGATATAGATGTGTGTGTAATTTATTTGTGCATCTTTGTGCAGATTTAATGCAGCGCTTAAGAAACCGAGATCGGGAGAGGGAGAGGAGGAGTGGTGGCCTGAGAGCAGGATCCAGAAGAGACCGTGACAGGTGAGGCTACATTGCAAAGAATTTTAATTATTATAATTTTTTTAATGATTCGGTTTAATCAACCTTGATTATAATTTAAACCGCTGCAGCTCTGCTAATTGTTTTCTGTCTACTTTTGCCATGCAGGGATTCTCGGAGACAGTTGTCCATTGACACCAGACCATTTCGTCCTGCGTCGGAGGGGAACCCTAGCGATGAGCCGGATCCACTGCCTGCTCACAGGCAGGCGTTAGGGGAGCGTCTGTACCCTCGTGTCCATGCCATGCAGCCGGTGTGTACTCACTTAGCAGGAAATGAGAATTCTTGCGAAGCCGTTGCAGGGAGACGGCTTTACAAAGAGAGTAGAAGATGCAGGATGATTATAAAAAATTTATTCGATTTTTGATTTTTGATCATGTTCACATTGTTGTTGTCTCTTTACAGGCGTTTGCCAGTAAAATCACAGGCATGTTGCTGGAACTCTCACCTGCTCAGCTGCTACTCCTGTTGGCCAGTGAGGATTCTCTCCGAGCCCGTGTAGAGGAGGCCATGGAGCTTCTCATCACACATGGAAGGTACTTATTTATTTTTATTTTTTTTTGAAGGTCATTCAGATTAATTTTTTTTTACTCGTGTTCAGATTCGCTCTAATAAACTGTCTGGCTTTTAAGGGAAAACGGTGCCGACAGCATACTGGACCTTGGTCTCCTCGACACTCCAGAGAAGGCACAGGTACAGTGCACATCATTTTACAATTATAATAAATATATCTATCCTTATTGTTTTACAGAAAATATCTTCTGACTAATAATCATTTCTATATTGTACAGCAGGAGAATAGGAAGAGACATGCCTCCACTCGCAGCGTGGTGGACATGGAGCTGGATGACACGGATGATGGCGATGATAACGCCCCTCTGTTTTACCAGCCTGGGAAGAGGGGCTTTTACTCCCCCAGGCCTGGAAAGAACTCTGAGGCCAGGCTCAACTGCTTCCGTAACATCGGCAGGTAGGAACCTGGACGTAGAAGTTTTTTTGTTTTACTGTGTACTACACTGTATACCGAGCAGGGAAGAAGTTATGAAGAATAACACTGATTATCTCTTCATCATGGTTAGTGGGTGTGATTTATTTATTAGGCAACACGCGAACATTTGTTCTCAAATTTGACGTGTTTGAAGCATGAAAAATGGGCAGGCATATGGATTTGAGTGAGTTTGGAAAGATTGTGATGTCCAGACGACATCTCCAAAACTGCAGCTCTTGTGGGATGTTCTTCCTGGGCTGCAGTGGTCAGAATTTGTTCAAAGTGTGGTCCAAGGAAGGAACAGTGGTGAACCGGCGACAGGGTCACTGATTCGTTAATGCACATGGGGAGCGAAGGCTGGTCTGTGTGGTCCAATCCAACAGATGAGCTCCTGTAGCTCAAATGACTGAAGTTCATGCTGTTAATGCTGGACGGGTCTTGACTATAAAAGGGGAACCACCACAATAATAGGCAGGTGGTCATAAAGTTATGCCTGTTTGGTATAATTATTGATGATATTCTATAATATGCAGTTGATTTTGCAACATCTCTTTCCACCCTTTTGTCCAGAATACTTGGCCTGTGTCTTCTGCAGAATGAACTCTGCCCCATCACCCTGAATAGGCACGTCATCAAAGTGCTGCTCGGTAGAAAGGTGGGTATTTAGTGAAAAAACCTTCTTGTATGGAGCCTCTGTATTTCTGTGTTGACGCAGCAGATTAAATAGAAAGCGGTTTAAATAGACTTTGGGTCTTTAAAATAAGGTGTGTGTGTGTGTGTGACATGCAGGTAAACTGGCATGACTTCGCCTTCTTCGACCCAGTGATGTACGAGAGTCTGCGGCAGCTGATTCGGCATTCGCAGGCAAGCGAGGCTGAGGCTGTTTTTGCCGCCATGGACCTCGCCTTCGCCATCGACCTCTGCAAGGAGGAAGGATCCGGACAGGTACTCTCTTCCATAAAGCTTTGTCTCTGTGTACAGTGTACCAGATTACAAACACTTAAAACCTAGTTGTTAGCATGTTGAACAGCTAATAAGGTGCGTAAGGTGCCAGGTTGCATTTATTTTAAGGAAATACAATTATTTGTTACTCGTGGTAACACGTTTAATGCCACTGTTGTGCTGCTGTTGTTTTAAATACATTACATAATGTGTGAATCAGGTGGAGCTGTTGGCGGGTGGAGGCAGCATGCCCGTGACCCCTCAGAACGTGTACGAGTACGTGAGGAAATACGCCGAACACAGGATGCTGGTTGTAGCGGAGCAGCCTCTGCATGTGAGTACAGAACTGACTCGCTTTCCTGCTTTTTATTCGCACGAGTGATGTTTTATCCAGACAACGTTCCACGAGCTGCAGGTTTATGTGTCTGTATTCTTTTGTGCTGTACATTTATTAAGCACTGATGACTGATGCTTCTGTTGTAGCTCATTATTGACAGTGATGACACGTATAACCAATAAAAAGTTCAAAGAAAACTGAATATATTTTGCTGAAAAGATCAAAAAATGCCCATGCGTTTGATCAGTAAACTATAAGTAGGAAGGTATTAATAAATTAAATTAATTGTGTATCTAATACAATTTTTTTTCTTCTCCAGGCCATGAGGAAAGGGCTTTTGGATGTGCTCCCCAAAAATGCTCTGGAGGATCTCACAGCAGAAGACTTCAGGCTGCTTGTTAACGGCTGCGGCGAGGTCAACGTGCAGATGCTCATCAGCTTCACCTCCTTCAATGACGAATCCGGTAAACAACCTGATTCCTGACCATCCTGTTCAGCTCATCTCTCAGCAGTGTGGCATCCCATTACTTCCACTCTCTCTCTTTCATTTTCCATCCTATCTATTTTTCTCTCGTTCTTTCTCTCGTTCTTTACACAAACGTATATACATTTATCCGTAACGAGTAACCCAGAGCTGACCGATACTGATGAATTTGAATACTTGTTTTGTATTTAATAAAACAAATACATTGAACTAATTTCCTTTCATTTTCCTTTTGTTCTTGCAAACCAAACAAAATCGTACAAGCACAATGTTCTGATTACTTGCATCCGACTCGGTTCTTTATGTAACTGCTTTTTCTCGTCTGATGCCCAGGTGAGAACGCAGAGAAGCTGTTGCAGTTTAAACGCTGGTTTTGGTCCATTGTGGAGAAAATGAGCATGACTGAGAGGCAGGATCTGGTGAGACTTCTCCTTTCCTTCATCTTAACCTCATACACAGTGCATACACACACACACACACACACACACAGCATCTCACGTAAGATACTATAATAGTTACTGAAATGTGGCTTAATTATTGTATTTATTTATTTTTGTGCATACAAAAGTCTACCTGTCTATAGGCAATTCATAGCCTGATGTTTTTAAGACCCTAACACATCTTTCTGTCCTGCAGGTGTATTTCTGGACGTCCAGCCCGTCCCTGCCGGCCAGCGAGGAAGGATTTCAGCCAATGCCGTCCATCACCATTAGGCCTCCGGACGACCAACACCTTCCCACGGCCAACACGTGCATCTCGCGCCTTTACGTGCCGCTTTATTCCTCCAAACAGATCCTCAAGCAGAAGCTCCTCCTCGCCATCAAGACCAAGAACTTCGGCTTTGTGTAGAGGGTGACAAGTGTTTACTTTACATGTTGTGTAATATTACTAGTTCCATTTTTGTAGATTTTTTTTTTTGTCTACAGTTTTATGAAATTTAAAAGAAGTTGCTGTCCCATCCTTGGTGGTATTAGTATATACTTTTTTTCCTGTCTTTTTTTTTTTTTTTTTTTTGCAGTCTGGCTTGTGAACGAGGACACCAAACGTTCCCGTTTTTTTTTTCAGTTTTTTTTTTTTTTTTTTTTTTTTTTTTTTTTTTGCAGTCTGGCTTGTGAACGAGGACACCAAACGTTCTCGTTTTATTTTTCAGTTGTTTTTTTTTTTCCTTTTCCCCGAGTAAGCGTACATTCCTGCATTGGCTCCATTGGCTCGAACTGTAACTCCCCAGGAAAACACGGCCCGACAGCAAACTGCGTGCCGAACTGCAGCCAAAGATGACAGCAGATGTATTTAAAGAAAAAAAGGAAGATTTCACTGTGATTAAGAATTTGTTTTTCCCCTTCATTGCCCCGAGCATAAACATTATGACAGAGTTCACTGCTGCCTTTGTGGAAAAAGTCAGTTTTTCTTGTATAGGGGGCGTAAGGAATTTCAAAATAAACTTGGATGCAAACCATTATTTGATCTTGTATTTACTGACGCACGTAAATATGGGCGCTTGCGGTTTGTGGACACGTCGATGCATCAATTAGTGTGTCGAATTCATTCGCGGGTCTGGGAAATGTTTGTTTTTACAATTTTTTTTTTTCTAGTAGCATAAAAAGCAGTACTTATTCCAAAACCTGGTTAGTTACATTCATATCTGGAATATAATTTTTTATTCTACAAATGATTTTGTCTTGCCGATGGTCAGTATATGCTGACGTGTTTGGATGACCAAACGTTCTTGCTCTTGTCTTTGCAACTTAGCAGATGCAATCGTTAAAAAAAAAAATTAGTAATGATCAATGTGCTTTATATATTCGTAGTTTTGGCTTTTTCCCTGTTTCCCTGTTTTGAACACCGGATACAGACCACTGCCACCTGCTGGTATAGAAGGGTTTTGTTCTTGCACACCTTTCAATATTTAATAAGGAAGAAGTATGCAGGGGAATTCACTCACTTTTTTTCTTAAATTTTTTTTTCTGTATCTCCACAAAGTCTGGCTGTAATTGCCTTACATATTCAATCCTCCGTCCAGAATATAATAAACATCTTAATGGAAAAGATGACCTACATCTTCAGAATATACGTCATTTATCATATCTATGCACTCTTGTATTGTGGGGTTCAGGAAGCAACCAGCACCGTGTGAGTTTTTTTGGTATTTATTTACCAACTAGATCAGGGTGTTCAATATTTTCCACAAAGAGCATGTGTGAGTGCAGGTTTTCATTCCAACCAAACACCACCAGCTTCCACCTGTTTAGATTTTCATTATTAATGTACTATCAGGTGTGGTCTGGACACCCCGATACAGATGTTCTGAAAATCAGCTTTTCCTGGACAGTGTAGAAACGTGCAAATGAAGGGCTGTAAGTATGTTTTCCACTGCTTTATTAATCTCTGCTCAAAAAAGGTTTTATCACCAGCTGTTCCCACACTCGAGGCGCCCAATGATTTGCTTCCTGCGTTTCTAAGTGAGAAATCTGTTCTGTTCGGTTCTCAAACTCTACTCCGGTTCAGCCTAAAGTGCTTCAAGAGAATCATTTGGTTTATGCAAATATTTCCCTTTGAATCTACATTCACTATATGGGCAAAAGTATTAGGACGCTCTGATCTCAACCCTAATGAACCCCTTTGGGATGAATTGGAACGTCGACTGCACCCCAGGCCTCAACACCTCACTGAACATTGAGTGGATCATCTTCCCAGAAGAGTGGAGGTTTTAACAACAGCAAATGGGGACTTGTGGAATGTGATGCTTTTTGAACATCTTAAAATCAGGCATCCACAAATTTTTCTCCCAAAACAGTGTAGTTAAGAATATGATGGACCAATCACACACCCCTGGGCACACCTCATATGGAATGTAGAGTAATTGGGTAACAATGGTCAGTGGTTTGGGAACAAGTGAAATTTTTTTTTTAGTCCTGCCATTTTTCTTTCTTGGTGTCTGAATAGTCAGTTATAAAAAAAAACAAATTGGACTTAATTTCAGTTTTGGGTCTATTGTATGTTTCCACTACACCCTAGAATATTGGTTTTACTTCTCACTGTGTGTGGATTTTTCTCCATTTAATACAGTTTGACACTTGATTTATTTTTCCAGGGTTTCCACACACTGCTGTAGGACACAATGCTGAAGACATGCAGTTAATCCAAGTTTAACTATTAAAAGAGGGTTAATTATCCAAATTATTCACACAAAATAAACCAGTTTTAAACAACCAAAGTTTTTATTCACACATGAGCTTTTTCTCTGATCCGGCTCTAGAATGAAGAGAGTAAAACATACATTGGTGTAATTTCAGCTACATGGAATCAGGGATACATTTACCATCAGCTTTTGGTTAAGAAAAAAAAAAAAAAAAAAAAAAAAAAAAAAAAAAAAAAAAAAACCCTGTTTAATCTCTCGGAAGAGAAACGACTGGATTAAAATTTTTGTACAAACCAAAAGCATTCGAATCCAATAGAGAAAATATACACAAAATACTGCACTCTACAACACGTCCTTTTCTAACTATTGCCTAAACAGAATAAATTCAATATAAAACGGTCCTTTTTGATCAAAGGCATGTACAGAGGACTAGACCCTTTTTTGGTGAATCTCTAAAGTGGACAACTGAGGGACAAAACTATTAAAAAAAAAAAAAAAAAAAAAAAAGCAACACTGATTCATTATTATGCAGGATGATAAACTGAACAGAACTGATCCTGAAAGCAAGAAATCATGTTTTTCCCCCCAAAGCAAAACTGCAGAAACAAAAGTTAACCAAAGTAAAACAGCCTTTACACGGTGGGATTTACAGTGTGCCAGAGCTGCACGAGTTACAGTATTAACGCACAAAGTCTCCTTAATGGCCTCCGGATTTGCGTCCTGCCCAGGATCTGGAGCGTGAACGCGAGCGCGAGACCGAGCGAGAGCAGGAACGAGATGCCGAGCGGGCGCGGGTGTCTTCGTCCTCTCGTGCGCCGCTGGACTGTGGAGCGTCATCGCATGCAGCTGGACGGGGAGAACGAGACCCTGAACGCGACTTCCTGCTTTTCATCTTGATCCTGGTATCGGGAGAGGGGGAGCGTGAACCCGAGCGGCTGTGAGACGGAGCGCCCCGGTGCCCTCGGCCATGATCTCGCCCGTGCCTCGACCTGGAGGGGGTAGGAGATGGGACACTGAATACAGAGGAGACTTTTCAAAATAAAATAAATACATAAATAAAAAGAGTAAATGTGCAATATAAGAGTGAACACTATTTTTCTGGGTATGCAAAATAAGGCAGAGAGAGAAAAAAAATAAAAAAGTTTGGGTTGAGAAAGAAAAAAACAACACCACACCTGTCGTTGTCACGGCTTCGGCTTCGCCTGTGTCTGCCATAACGAGAGCTGCCAGGGAGAAAAACAAACAAACAGAACAATGTGAATCATGTGATTAAGTTTACAGGGAATTCCCACAGCAAACAGTCTGTAAGTGAGTAATTATGAAAGTTAATGAAGTCACACCCACTCCAAACCCCTGAATTAAAAGAAAAGGGTGAGACTAAAATTCATTATGAAGTTGTTTCTATCTTAGTATAAGAGGTTGTAAAACGGACGGCAGTAATTGTGACTCACTCTCTGGGACTATCAGAGCGACGAGGTCTGCGCTCGTACGACTGGCTGCGTGAGCGGCGTCTGTCGTAGCTGCGACTCCGGGAACGTCTGTAACGGCCATCACGCTCGTAATCGTCGTATCTGGAGAAGCTGCGAGGAGAATGGCGTTCTTTCGTCCTCATTTGAGTCGGGGCTAATAAAGAGGGCAATTATCTGTTAGGAACGGTCAGGTCAGCGCGATACCCAAGACCAAACCTACATTTAATGACCGGGTGTTTTAATGGCACAAAAAGAATGCAATGTTTAAACAAGTACAGAAATGTAATTTCAGGGTAGGAAATCAACTTTGTCGTCTCCTCTTAGCAAAATCCAGTGCTGTTAAAAGAAGCTTGTTTAGAAACACTGGTCTCTCAGACAAAATACAATTCCAATTTACAAAAAAAGACGGAACACCAAAATGTAAATTTAAACAATTTGCTGATGTTTTTGGAGACATTTGCAGTTTAAAAATTTGATATGTTTATGTTCCATTGTGAATAAAATACGGGTTTATGAAGTCAATGCACTCCGTTTTTGTTTACATTTTACACAGCGGTGCAATTTCTTTTTTATTTTTAAATCGGGGTTGCATAAACACTTACTTTTTCGGTCTCCTTGGGCAAACTGAATTTCGATCTGCCGTCCGCAGACCCATTTCCGGTCCAGGTTGTGGAGAGCATCTTCGGCGTCACGGACGTCCTCGAACGTGCTAATGCTGTTAAGGCTTTCCATTTTAAAACCACACTGACACACAGGCTAAATCACAATGACACACATTCACCAGACAGGATCTCTGAGGACACCGAGCTCATTTCAGCAGTAACATGTTACATTATTAATATGATAGAGAAAGCAAAATGAGCTGAATGGGGAAAAATCATAAACAGGGGAGAGGTAATTACGGAATCAATTTTCATTTTTCAAGCGTTCAGAAATTGGTCATCGATGAAATCTTTCGGCAAGCAGAATTACGAAATTAACATGGATCAACTCTGAAGTACTTAAAGCACAGGTAAGATTAGAAAACTGACTTTGGAGTGGAGGGAGGGGGAAAAGGGACAATGCACAGACCGCAGCAGAGGTAGGATACAAAAGTTAATACTCGTTACCTTTAACATGCTTGACCTTGAGCTTGACCTTTATTCTCTTTAAGCGCTTCCCAGAAGGCCTTGAGAGGGTTTTCCTGCTTGTCTTTGCCCCATTATCTTTTGCTCTTTTCCTCTCTCTGTTTGGAACAGGTGCCCTCTTTCTCCTCTTTGATTCTTCGAGCTTTAACTTTTCTCTTTCTTTCCCCTCTATCGCTTGGCGCCTGAATCCTTACGGGTTCTTTGGCTTCAATCTAATCTACTTCGGTCTTTACTCTTAAATACTCTTTGGAGGGACGGTCTCCAGAACTGTATGTCTTTACATTTTCTGAGACAACAGAAGAAATAGCAGTTAGGAGACAGAGGCCAGAATACAATCAAATTAGATCTCACAGTTTCACTTTCAGATTTTTGGCTTTTCCTTTTACCCCTCCAATAAACAAATTAATTAATAAATGAACACACACCCAAAACGCAAAAACCAACAACCACTTGCCCGATTGCTTACAAAGGATATTGAATGTATGCAAATCCTCTTGGCCGACGGGAATAGAAGTCAACGGGAATGTAGACATCTACAATAGGGCCGTAACGACCGAACTCGCGACGCAAATCCTCTGGCCTAAAGCATCATGAAATCATAGTTCACTCATTTGTCTGAAGGAGACGGAGTCCTCTCCTTCTAAGGTTTAGCATAGAAAAAAACTTCTGCATAGTAGTGTTTCCTGCTCTCGCACACCTCTTGCGATTATTTAACAGCCCGAGCAGAGGTCACATGGGTGTGTGAAAGCAGGAAAACCCCCCAAAATGTGTAGAGCAGGCGATCACCAGGGATGAACAGGAACACTTAAACCAACCTTACACTGTTTCCATTTCTGTGGGTTCGCACTCATTTCCTTTCTCCCAGCACTAATTCCCAAGATCTTTATTATAATTATTATTGCTGACCAAGAAATAGGTTACAACCAAAGAGCAGCCACATCTCTATACCTTTTCCTTAATATACATCTTACAAGATTGGTGCAGGAACCTGAACAGGACTTTTTTTCCCCTCATATTCTGGAAAAAAGGGAAAACCAGATTCGGCTTTTTTTTGGGGGGGGTGGGGGTTTCATAAAAATAGCAGATCAGAAAGGTGCAAAAAACAAAAGTGCAGAAAAGTTTGTGCACCCTTCAAAACGTCATGAAACAATATATTGAGCTCATACACACAAATCCACTGTTGCAATGCTTTTAGTATTTTATCCATTTTCTTCCCTCTGAAAAGTGAGTTTGCACATGCGCACTGGTTTATTTTGCACAACACACTGGTATAATGTACACAAATCACGTTAAGGATAGTCATGTTTAGGGTTTACTGGATCTACCTCAAACCATCAAGATTTATATATATATAAATTGAGATCTAGAAAAAAAAATAGATTTCTTTACCAGGCCACGTGGATTCACCCACTCCTGCTTGTACATTTACATTACTAATAAAGTAAACCAATAATACATTTTTTTTTACAAATACCTTTAATAATAAGTATTGTTTTTAGAGCTAAAAGACTAATCAAGCCACCAGCCCCCTCTTTACCTATATTTAGCTGCATACCTAAAAGGCTAAGCCAGTTAGCATGACTAGCCGACCGACCCGCCTTCCTTTTTTTTTTTACCTTTTTTGGAAGCTTGTCTATTTTTAAAACCAAATAATTTTGGTATTTTTTCCATCCCCGAAGCACGATAATGCATTGTATACACTTATAAGATCTCGCGGTGTTCGTGTTGGTAGAAAAGCGCTAAAAAAATAGTAAAAAAAAAAAAGCTTAGCTCAATGTAAGCTAGTATTACAACCAGGTGCGTACTACCGCACTAGATAGTATGTAGGAACAGCGCGCGCCGCGGCCCGCCATATTGGCCTTTCGCACTATTTCCTACACACTGTTTAGGACGCTAGTATGCGTTTACTATGACGTCGCCGCGCTTAGCAACCTTTATTTTTTTTCTCTTCTCCTTCAAAAATAATACTCTAAATGTGTTTTAAAGGTCTCCAAAAACCTACCTGCTTTCATCAGAAATATTCCTGATGAAAAGAGAAGTATTTGGTGGTCTCAGGTACCGCGCCATGTCTCTCTAAAAGAAAAAAACGAACAGAAACCGCCGATGCGCGCCGAAGAACCCTTTTATCGAAGGCCGCCAACGTCGCGGGTTCGCTTTTTGCGCATGCGCGTTCGGGCCCGGTAGTACGCATGCGCCTTGGGATCATCTGACGTCCATTCAATGGATGAGAAGATCGGATCATTTTAGTGACTCGGTTCTTTGAATCTTGTTCATCAAAATAAACGAATGTTTTTTTGTCATTTAGTTCATTTGGTCAAAAATAACATAAAATGTTACATGCTTAACGTGGCTTAATACTCAGTAAACACATTAATAGTAAAGCATGTTATCCAGAATATGAACTTAACCTATATAATTAATTAAAAAGCTTAACGTAGCTTAATGCGATAAGACATAATTTTTAAAAGACCAAACTAAACTAAGACCAAACTAATTCCTACTTTTTATTGTGTTTACTAAGTGTGGTCTTTTAAATACTGTCTTAGCAATAATGCCATGTTAAGCTTTTTCCTTAACGGCTTTCTATTGTCAAAAAAAAACCCACTTAAAGCGTAATTAAGCGTGTTACGTTCGTAATCTGGACTCGTGTCTGTACATAGCATGTTTTATCATTAATGTGTTTACTAAGTTTGGTCTTCTAACAAACACTTATGGCATTAAGCTACATTAAATGTTTTCCAAATTAAGCATTTTAGAATGTCCCCCAGTGATGTGACTCAAAAACCTAAACTATTGCATTGTGTATCGTCTTGTAACAATAATGTCAAGATTCGGACAAAAAAAAAAAAAAAAAAAAAACGATCTATTGCGTTGTGTAGCATCTATGGGAGTCATGTGAAAAAGGAACAAACAACTCAGACAATAAGACTAATGAGATGAACAACTCAATTCTGTTTCCTGTGTAATGCATAGCATCTATGGGAGTCACGTGGTAAGAGTCGGTCTAGAAGAGTAGAAAGATGAACTCCATTCTCTTTCCTGTACATAACCTACAGAGATTTTGCGATGCTTAGTTTACGCATGTCCAGTAGAAAATGAACGAATTACTCTTGAGACTCGTTCTTCGTACTCGATCTTATAAGTCAAATTAAAGGAAAATTAATAAAATGATGGAATCTTTATGAACAACCCATCACTACCCATCACTAATGGGGCATGCTTGATGAATGCAACTGAGGATGGATGAGGCCTGGAAAAGCATCTCAACAGAAGGATTTGGTTATGTACATGGGTGTCACACTTCTGGTAGACTTCTTTACTGCAAAGGATTTGCATGCAATTAAAAATAATTGGAAAAAAATCCTTGTTTCTTTGCTTTATAACTTTTCAAATTGTAAAAAGAATGGTGTTAATATATAATTTCCTCCACTTCAATTATAAGTATGTGATCTACTACAATACAACACCACTGCATGCTACAAGATCATGCATATTTTGTGTTACTTTTCATGTCAGAATCCAATCCAAGCACAGATCAATTAAAGTGAAATCTATTAACCTAATTCTTGAAGATTCCTTCCTTTAATTCATTTTCAAAAAGTTCATCAAAATTACCTTTCTCATATATGTAATCTCCAATATAGAATATGAGGACAAAGTACAACTAAAATATTTTCTAAGCGTTATAATAAAGCAAGAAGGAAGGAAGGAAGAATCGTTTCATTTATATATGCAGATTTTCCTTCTGTTTACTCAATGTCTCTTAAATGTTAAACAAACTTGTAAATTCTTTTATTTACAACACAAAAGCCAATTCCCAGAGCATTCTAGGTTGCCCAGTACCAAAACACATACATGTGGAAAGGAACGAAAGTATGTAATATTTAATAAGACACTAATATAGTCGACATTTTGACAAATGACATTTTTATTTAAATAGATGGCATATTTTGAACTGGAGACATTTTCAGCAGGCCAAGTCATATTTTTTTACTTTTCCTGACCATGGTGGTTCCCCCCACAGTCAAAGTCTGAGTGAAAGAGAAAGAGAAAATGTCAGCTTTGTGATAATATAAAAAAAGCGTTGTACACATGATTTACAATCTTGCCATGGAATGCATCTGACCAATTTCTTTACTTTCTATTATTTCTGGCCATGATACAGATCTGAGTGTTTGTCAAGTTTGTTGCACACACACACACACACACACACACACACACACACACACACACACACACACACACACACACACACACCTCGATCATCTCTCCACCCTTGATCTCCTGCCTGTGTGAGAACTTCTCAGACTCACAGATGAGCTTTCCTCCCTCCATCTTCACAACGCACTAGAAGAAACACAGATCACAGATGTGTTCAGTATTGTAAAGATGTTCAACCACATTAATTCAATTATATCTAATTTCCATAGGTTCTAGGAAATGAATCAGGTGTCTATTGGCATCACATTTTATATCCATATGTACTCATTTGCAGAAGGCCAAATGTATGTAAATCTGTCAATGGTGGATTTAAACAAAAAAGTGATTTGGGGATAAAGTAATATTTACCTCATGTTTTACCTCAGGAAAAAGGTCTATAGTTTTTCCCTGAGGTAAAACATGAGGTAAATATTACTATAACCCCAAATCACTTCGTTGTTTAAATCCACCATCCTCTTAAGGTTTCTCCTTGATGCCATTTAAGAGGGTTTTTCTTTGCCATAGTTGCCACTAGCGGACACATTAAGGATACAGTTATAGTGACAAAAAATCAAGTTTTAACACATTGTTGCAATGTCTATACAAATAAAACTGAATAATAATAAATTAAGATTGGAATACTCTACAAACAAACAAAACAAACAAACAAAAACATATTACAATCTCAATAACATATTACAATCTCATGGTCTCAATGTATTATTGTCATTCGGTAAAAGTTAAAATGATGCAACACTTGAAAAAACTGTACAAAATAACATAGCTAGCTAACCAGCCTGACAGCCTTCTGTATTTAGCTAGATAGTTAGCTTACTAATAAGAACAAGGAAAGACAGAGGCTCAGGTTATAATGTTTTGCTGTTTTTGAAGATTATTAAAGGCATTTAAAATCGGATAAAGGGGGTAATAAAAAGTACAGCAATTTAACAATCTGTTTTTGTTGTTGCTAGCATTGTTGTTGCTCTAGCATTGACATAGTTTTATTTATTTCTTATTAAAACTTAAACAAAACAACAACAGAGCTGATCAGTCAACACACACAGCAGACATTCAATCATATTAATAACATTATAACAACAATGTATTGTTAATATCGGAGAGTGACTATTGGAATGCTAAGGGCAAGAAAAAACATAAATCAGAGCTAGGGTCTTGCTTGTTCAAGTAAATCCCACAAAGGGGCTCATATTCACCAGAATAAATCAGAAATGTTCTGCAAGTCTTTAAAGTTGTTTTTATGATGGTTTAAATCAACTAGCCCATTCAGCCTAATGATACTTGGAAATGACCTCAATAATAAACTGTAATAGTATAAGGTATTGAGAATACCTTGAGCTTCTTTCCGCCCATGGTGGTGATATCAGCTTCCTTTCCGATAGTAAAGGAGTTAGTAACCGTTTTCCCAGGGGTCTTTGCAGTGATGACAAAGTCATTGCCTGTCTGTTGGATCTCTGTGACAGGTTTAATATCTTTGGCCATCTTGATGACATCCTCAGGTAGTGCTGAATGACAAAATTACAAATCAGTTTAACTCAAATTGTTCAATTAGTAGCTAAGTGTAGCTAAGCACATAATATTTTAGCATAAGCACATAATATTAAATAGCATACTCACATATGGCTCTGAGGAACTCCTCGTAGTTTTCCTGAGCATAAACCTGCCACGTTCCACTGAAGGCCATTTTGATTCTGGTGTCTGGTGTCTCCTTCACCACAAGACGGGTTTCTAAAGCTCTGTTAAGTGTGCAAAAGCTCAAATGCCGCCTCACCTACTTATATCAGCGGGAAAAGACTACTCTAGCATTTGTAATCATTAACGTCCTTTGTTTGGATAACCAAGAGTTCAATTACATCCTTGGGTTGGTAACCGTACTGACACTGTGGCATGGTACAAATTTAGAGATTTGCTACAATTCATACATACATTAGAAATACATTTATGGTCAAATGTTAGAGGACAAAATGCTTCAAAAATAACTTGTAATGAATTCCTGAACAAAATAAAATCCTAATCAGAAACATAATCCAGTCCAAGCATGGAGCTATAAATTGAGTCCAAAGTGAAACAGCCTATATAAGAGCTTTTCCACCTTATTTCATTCAGATTTTTGCCAGTTTGCAGCCACTTATGGAATCATAGCTAAGAATATTTAGCATTTATTCATTCATATTCGGAATATCCTTTATCCTGGTTCTGGATTTATTTGTCTGTCCTTGAAATTGGAGGTAGAAATACTGGTTGATTAAATTGATAAAATATATTCATGCCAGTATTGGTGCTGATGGTCCATCATCTTAAGATGATGAGCTCCTTTTCCTTCACACATCTCATACACATTCGCAAACCAAACACAAATCATCAAACTTGAGTTACACTGAGTTGAATCAGGTGGTAATCTGATATTTGGTGCACCTTATGAAATCCCAAAATGTCCTGCAATGGATTAATGTCCAAACAATACATTTTAGCTTGCCCCGAATACACGTTTACTATTTGGAGGTAATAGAAAAAATGACATATTTTACACACTGAATTGATTGCTTTCACCTGGTGTTGCTGGGAAAACACTCATGTGTGACCAGGATAGCGCAATTCACGAAGATCATCTCTACAATGACACAGATTGTAGCCCATCTATTGCAATGCATCAATCAAAACAAAGAGACTACTTGCTGAACAGTTTGGGATGTGTGTTGGGAGTCTCAGCAGAGCAATGACCACTCACACATCACTCACTCAATCAATCAATGTCACTGCAGTTTGTCTGCCTACAAAGTAAACCATACAGTTGGTGACCAGAGAAACCGGGCAAGGTATGAAAATGGCTAAAACAGACAACAAAATAATAAAAGTTACAGCAAGGCAAACCAGAGCACAGCTACATAGAAGGTGGATCTTTTGGAAAAATATCACACTTCCTGCTTTGGTCAGTTATGTTAGGATCAAAACCAGATTTATCCAACACTTTACTAAAGAGTAAATTATAACTAAACAAATGTAATTTGGCATACGCTTTCATGGTCAGGCCTCTATCCAGATTTTGAGGTCTTCACAACATTCACAAGAATGTCCATGCCGCTCGCTTCAATAAGCAGATTTTATACCCAGATGTACAAACCCTGTGTCCTAAACACACTCCAGTGTACAGCTGAGCCACAGGTTAATGACACTGTGGACATTTGCTTTTTTAAAAAAAAGGTTCTCAACTTGCATAAAAAAGCAGATATCTTCACACACGCACACACACTCACACACACACACACACACACACACACACACACAAACACACACTACAATGTCAATGCTGATGGCCAATAACATCTCAGTGACAATCAATAGATTCCTATGGCAGAAAGTTGAAGCAGAAATTGACTGTGTGGTTACATCTGGTTGATGCATTTACCATGCGATATCAATAATATAAATGAGTCGCTCAATTCTCTCTTTCACACACTCACACAAATCAAACACACCAGAACTAACATACTATGTTAAAAATAATAGATCTAAAAATAGCTTGAACTTTTATATACTCTAAAACCACATATTTTTGTGAAAAAAAGACCAATTAACCTGTATAATACTGAGGTCCTACATGACCTTATGCAGGGTTCTAAATAAATGATGAGCCAAAAATATTAGAGACTAAACAAATTCAGATTTTAATTTATACCTCACAGAAACACAACCCCCCCCCTCCCCCCCACAAACAACACAACCCCCCCCTCCCCCCCCACAAACACAACCTTAATCTTCACATTATAGTAAAATACCCAATAAACACAGGACTTAAAACAACCAGGTAGGTTCATAAATCAACAGTGTCAGTAAATGAATACAGGTTTAACCCAGATTTAAAAAACACAAGGGAATTCAACTACAGATGTTGGGCCTAACCATGAAAATGGCCTAACTATGCTTTATGCCGTTGTACAATGTTCCACAAATTAAACATTAGTCACAGGTTCTAAGAAAAAAAAAACAACAACCCCAGAATATGTTTGCAGAAATAATTAGTCCCCAAAGGCTTTACATTTTCACCTTTATTTTCATTAAGTGATTTTTATTCCAACACCTTAGGGTTTTAACATGAGAAACAAATTTCTTGTGGTTGAACCCCAACAAGAGGTGACTGTATACATAAGTAAAGTCATGAAAGCTTTATAACTGTTTTAACAGAGAGACTTTTAAAGGTCTAATTATACTAATTTGGCAAATATTTATAGAAGAGTTTGCTATGGCTCGATGCCTCAAGTCGAATAGTTATACAGTCAGGTATTAAAAATATAAGCAATAGACACTTTTTCTGTAAAAAGGTGCTGTTAATAATAACCAATAATAACAGGGGGCTGTGATGATGTTATATTGTACCCCAAAGTTGATTATTTGCCCAATAAGGGGACCTCCTAATGTTTTATTCATTTTATACCACAGCAATAAAGAACAACTAATATCTGTTTGTAGTAACATTTAAAGTTGAATTTTTTTTTTATTCTTATATTAAAGCACCATTAATCAGTGATCAATCCTGTCCTAAACAGCCCAGTTATATTTTAGGGTCAGACTGCAAACTAATCCATTCCACCCCATTCTTGATTGTAAATATTTGCTGATATTTCTACAACATGGCATCCTCTTATTCACTCAACCATTTCTCCTTCTCTACATCTTCACTGCGTCGGCCCGTGGCTTCTCGCCGTGTTTATAAACGCTCACGGTCACGTGGACCGTCTGCGAGCCGTACGTGTTGCGTACAAAGACGCTGTAGTTGCCGGAATCCTCCATACACACCGAGTAGATAGTGAGAGTTGTGCAATTGTTGTCTCTGGCCACACTAAAGCGGCCTTCAGAGACGATCTCCCTGTCATTCTTCAGCCAGAACATCTCTGGCTGAGGGTCACCCTCAGCGAAACAGGTCAGACATAGAGACTGTGTGTATGTGAAAGAAAGAGATAAGGAGAGAGAGAAGCAATAAGCGAGTGAGATATTAACAAGGATAGTTTAAGTTGTTTCAGTGAATCATACCTTGTCTTCCATGATGGCCACAACGTCAGGTAAGCCTTTTGTGACTTTGGCACGATCTAGAAAAAAAAAGTGAAGCAAAATCTTTTTTCTTTTGGTCTTATAGCTACAGTGGCACTTGAGAGTTTGCAAACCCTACAGAATTTTCTATCTTTATCCATAAATATCATTATATTGTCTTTATTATTATCATTATCCTATCATTACACATCTTGCTTTTGGAGTGATTTTTATTGGTTGACCATTTCTGGGGAGGGTAGCAGTGGTCTTAAATTTTCTTGAATTTGTGGTCCACAAATCCTCACGAGTCCTTTAAGTACTCTTTAAAGATTTTTTTTTAGGTCCTTAGAAATCTCCATGCATTGAAACACTTTCACAAAGACTTTAATTTCCAGTTCAGTCACTGGCATGACTTGATTGTCATTCTATCTATTCAGTGTAATATAATGAAAGCAGATCCCATTTTGTACAATTAGACCTTATTAACAGTAATAAGTTTGTTACGACTGCTCATGCAGCAACATATTAGCAGTATACATCTTTTAGAGGTTTCTTTTTATTCCCACATTCATACAGAATTTAGTTTTTCGTTGTTTTCAGCTCCTCATATCAAATGCAATCTGACAGCAAAGAAATCTGTTTTATCACCCCACTATTGATTCTCCAATTTTTCACACACAGTGTTAGGACATTTTTACTCGAGATAGCTGATGACCTTGGAGGCCTGAAGTACACACTGCTGAGTTTAATAATCTGTAGGAGCCGCTCAGAAGATCAAGTTAAGCAGCAGACTAAACAAACTGTCATTTTCTCCATGTACATATTGACAACAATTTTTAGATTTTGTCACAGAATGTTAAAAAAAATGCCACCTTTCAAGGATCCTCTTTTAGCAGTCATGTAAACAGCTTTCATCATTTCATATGACATTTTTAGTTTTTTTCTCAATTTTTGGTCCAATAATCAGTCTTGTTTGAAAAGTCTATACCGTTAATCTGATACGCTAATTTGTTTTTACATTTGCAATTATGGCTTTTGGCAGATGCCCTTATTCAGAGCAATTCTCATTCATACATCTGAGAATGGGTTAGGGCCCTGCTTCAGGACCCGGCAGTGGCAAATTGAAGAAAGCCAACTGTAAACCCTAAATATACAGTATACTACAAAATCTGCTCCAGGAGGAAGTGACACATATATATATATATCATTACCAGCATTAACTTCTTCAGCAATTACACTGCAGACCACTGCAGACCAGGAACACTCCACAAGAGTTGCAGTTTTGGAGATGCTTTGACCCAGTCATCTAGAAATCACAATTTGGCCCTTGGCCATCTCAAATCCTTACGCTTGCCGTTTTTTTGCTTTTAACACATCAACATTGAGGACAAAATGTTCACTTGCTGCCATATGTAGCCCCCCCCACTAACAGTTTCCATTATGAAGAGATAATCAGTGCTATTCACTTCACCTGTCATAATGTTATAATGTCATAATGTCATAATGTTATGCCTGATCGGTGTAGGAACCCTAATAGGATTAAATTATTAAATTCTCACTAACTTGACAATATTATTTGGGTGTTATACAATCATTACTTGGGGTTGGGGTAATGGCTGCCTCTCATGGTACATTTTTTAAATTGCAGTTTTATCGATAACAGCAATATCTTTTATTAACATCCTACAGCAAGTTTCTTCAACAAAATACTTACTTTTCTCAGCAATTTCCACCTGCCTGTGACAAATGGAAAGAACTATGTGTTAAAAGTCACATCATTATGTACAACAGACATTCCAAATCCTATTAACACTTCTCCGAGCACAGTTGGAGTAAAAGCTGTTACAAGAGATAATTGTGCAAAAATCATTGCAAAGACATTTACTTACTTCAGCCTCTGGTATTCCACAAGAGCATCTGCAAAAGCTTTACGGTGGAGAAAGCAGAGAGGTAAAAATTTTGGTAGAACAGCCTAGTTATTGTATTTATCATAAAAAAATAAAAAAAAAAATGGTTTAAAAAGCTAACAACAAGCAATTCAACAAGAAATATTGCCAACGTAGATGAGACAGAAGGGAGTCACCGATGCAAACAGGACTGAGAACTACATGACCGAGGACAGAAACATTATTGATCACCTGATCATTTTCCCTGCTTGTGTTTTATATGATGGATACATTCATTAATTAACAAAATGAGAAATAATTTTGTATTCATATATTAATATAATGTGAGGTCCAGTTTCCAGCGTGACACTAAAACAGGTAGTAACAATAGCAAATGTTTTCTTAGTACATGTACAGTATCTTACAAAAGTGAGTTTACCCCCACATTTCAGCAACGATTGTGGTATATCTTCTGAAGGAGTGAAACCCAGCATCAACCTGTGCAACTCTGGTGAATTCTATGCCCAGGAGGATTAAGACAGTGCTGGATAACAATAGCGCTCACACAAAATATTGACAATTTAGACACAGTTTTGACATGTTCACTTAGGATGTACTCACATTTATTTCTATAGTATTGCCCCTTAAGAAGATATACTACAATGGTTGCTGAAATGTGAGGGGTGCACTCACTTTTGTTAGATACTGTCAGAGCCCACACTTTACTTTAACTTGAGTGAAAATGTGTAGTCAGTACTTCAATTCTTACCAGAGTCTTTTAAAACATAATATCTGACTAAAGATGTCATCAGTGTAGGTCATTATTTGCATTTTGGTTAAAAGGGACATAGAATCTATATATCACTTTGGCCTCTTGTTTGTCAGGTGTGTCCCCCCCCACTCCCCCCAAGACATTATAGTTCCTCCCACGATGACTCCTCTGTGTCAGAACAGATACCTTGTCCAGACAAATCCAGAGAGCGCTTGTGTGTTTCCTGTCCATCAAACATCTCCAGATTGTATTTTCCTTTGTCATTTTCAGTCGGGTTGATGATCTCGATCCAGAGCTTGTGCATACTGCTGCCAGGTTTGGTCCTTTCATCCTGATCGATCCTCCTCTCTCTGTTACACACCAGTGAAAAGCAAGGCCTTTGTCATTTTAAAAAGTCTCTATTGGGTTAATCAGAAATAAAAAAATACACCTCAGCTGCCCTTAGAAGTCGTATGTCACTAATCCCTAACCCCATGTTCTTGTTTCATTATGACCCGCACCACTGTTTAAGATCTGGTGCCTAAAGAACTCATTGCCATGTTCTTGTTTAGGTCTTTTATATTCCTTGACATATTTACCTCATCATGCTCCTAGTTTCTAGGTTTGGCCCGTTTTTGTTTTTGTGTGTGACACTCTTTTGATTATTTGTAATACTCTACATTAAAAGTGAGTACTTACGTGGCAGTTATAACGCAGTGCAGCTGAAACCTAGAACCTGATTGGTCAGAAATGTCTTTAGCAATATCTCTGGTATGGCAATTCAAATCTGATTTTAATGCAAGCGCAACCTTGAATATATGGTATTCCTGTAGGCGTTATATTTCTTGTCTCTTCAATAACTCAAACTGCAATGTCCTTACCAGTCTTATGAAACTTAGCCAGTATTAATCACAATTCAAATAGGGTTCTAACATCATTTAGCTAGCCATGTTCACTATCAGTTCACTATCACTGTTATGAAATTTTTCTTTATTATAAGAATGTGAACATTAGCTTTTGTTAATATTTTTGTACTTACAACCAGCAGGTTCCAAGCAAACTGTGTTAGCTAAACTGGGAGATTTTTTTCTAGCAACCTAGCTAATTGTTTAATGTATTAATAAACACATCAGCTAACTAGCAAGGTATTGTTACATTAGCTTTTATGCTACTACTTATCTGAAAGTTTGCTAGCAAGACAATGTAACACTATTACATTGTGAATTTCGAACCATTTAATAATGCTATGTTAACTATTTTTTTGTGTAATCAAATCAAATACCCAACCATTTGGTAGCTAAAAAAAGGTAGCTAACAATTAGTTAAATTACATTATTGTGTTTTAAATGACTTTTTCTTTTATCTTTTTAGAACAAGAGAAGAAAAAAATGCTAATGCTGTCTAACTCTTAGTGAGCCAGAAACGTTTGTCGCTCTGCAAAAAGCCTTGCTGATCTACAACAAGCTTTCAGAGTGAACTTGTGGCTTTTACAAAGTTGCTTGGTGTACTGGGGGGGGGGCACGAAATCTCACTTAAAGTGCCAGCTGGTCTTCATGTAGCTCAGATAGTACTTCAGAGAACAGTAGAGCTTAAAGCCGGCCGCTGTGCACTGGATACTCATGGGACCAGCAGAGAGAGCTGTAGATCAGACGGAGGAACAGTGGAAGAGGGAGAGGGGGTTCAGTCATGCTAAGCTTTATATATGTGGAAAAAACCCGTATAAACATTGTGTTACAGTCAAAGTGTGCGACTCTTCAGTTCCCTGTGGACTTACCACAGTTTTTGCTCAGGCACTGCATCAGACGCTCAAACTCTGAAAAGGCAGAAAAAAGCGGGAAAAATTACTGAAATGAAGATTTTTACTGCATAACTGTAAGTTATGAGAAAAATATCATGTGTAAACAGTTTAAGGCTTGGATTTTAAAGTCTTTAATTGAAAAAACAGTTCGGTCAAAGACCAAATGTACAAAACATACACAAAGCCTATAGCGATGAAGTCAGTTATTAATGTTCGAAAGTTGCTAAGTACGAGAAGATTATAGTTTACGGTTTTTATAACAAAATATCTGAAAACACACTATTTTGTTCAGCAATAGGTATAACACACTAAAACCATATTCCTATTTTACCATAAAGTATATTGTTCAGTAATTATGCAAGCAATATATACCTAAAAATTGTATTGTTACAGAAAAATAATCTGAGAAATCTGAAGGTTTTGGACTTACAATATTTTGCCAATGATGTTTTAAAATGTATTAATAGACATCATATCATAATTTAATTTACTTATATTCCCACAAAATAACTCACTTAAACAAAACAGCTTCAAAACTTTACATTATTGAAGCAAATCAAGTTTATTACAAATAAATCTTGCATTGTAGTCCTCTGTCTCAAAGCCTTTCAAATTGGACATCTGAAAAAACAGTTACAAAGTACTGACAATGGAGACTCCTTACATAAATGGTACATAATATCTTGTAAAGTTTTTATACGATTATTCCTTTTGTCATATTCAAGTTATTTCAGTCACCATTGTGGGTTTTTCTTTCTTTAATAGATGGGTACCACCAATATTGTCCACGTGTATAGTTTCGGTCATATTTACTGTATATACATATACATTAACATAAAAGTATAAGTTCTTTAGGAGTTGTCATCATGTCCAGAATTACACTTAGTCTTCCTTTAATCCAGCTACATTATACACCATTTCCAATCTGAAGCAACTAAACAACCATAACACTGACCAGTTCCCAAATCTCATTGGTCAAAAGGAGTCGATTTATTACACACATCATAATACACGTGTGCATATTATAATTTGATCCATTTTTAACTGAAACTTGACCTTCAGTTTAAACCAAACTCCCAACAAAGGCTGCAGCTTTATCAGATACACAGATAAAGGAACTGCTTTGCATTATGGTCCATTTTATACAGGATTGTGTCATTTTAAAAAACAGATAAACAAGTCACAGATAGTAAACTTGAAAAATCTGTTTGAGGTAAAAGTGTACAGTTTGACTGGCGCTAAACTTGCAGTTAAAGATTTCAGAATACATCCGACACTGAGCTTGGCTTATTGACTATAAAAGTAGATTGAATACTTCTAAATTTTAACTGTTATTAAATGCTGTAGAGTAGACCTGCTTAAAGTCTGGGTTGAGCTAAAAATCACAGAAACAATAAAGTATTTCATTTAACAAAGTTTAAATCTGCTTTGCATTTTTCAGTGGCATCTAACCTTTGTCTGTAAACTCCAAAATGCTCTCGTCCTCTCCTCTGGCATCAGCCACCACAGCCCTGTACACACCGGCTTCCTTCTTAGTGACCTGAGTTACAAATTCAGCAACTTATCATTATTAGGAAATCATTACTACTTAGAATTAGCTAAGTAACACCAAACCAGGCTATGACAGCAATGCACGTGAGGGTGGGTACCTGCGGAACCGTAAACGTGCCGACTCCAGAGGGATCGTATATGACCTGCGTGATCTCTACCCCATCCTTAAACCACTTCATCTTCGTGTCCTTGTTTGTGTTCGTCACCTGCCGAAGTGTAAACAGAGAAAACGGACTAATTTGTTTTTGCTAATCTTTGGAAGCTATTACAGGAATTCATGAGATGCATTTCTTAAACAGTTGGACATTTTTGATGTTTGTTCACATTTACAGGCCTTTGCTATCAAAATCTTTACATTAATTTAAAACATTGATCCAGTACAACCCAATCAGCCCTTAGTTTATGTATTAAATGTTGTATTTAATTCAGCAGCCTGACCTTGCATTTCATAATCAGCTCACAGTCCTCTGTCACAGTCCATGACAAAAACTCCTCGAAGTAGGGTCCTGATGGGGGAAAAAAAATTATGACTACAGAACAGATATCCATTGATAATCAAATGACATGC
>MU564352.1:3617064-3654564 GCA_024362625.1 Silurus asotus | reverse complement strand
TTATCTCCACAACATAACCAGTGATTTGTGACTGACCTTGGTACAGAGGCGGCACCCACAGCAGAACCAGAGATTCTTGACGCACCTCTCTCAACTCCACATCATACGGGCAGCCTAAGAACATCATCGGAACAGTGTATAATAAAAACCTCTACATTTTTTGGGTGCATCTAACTGGCTTGTAAAAATGGTTAGTTCATTAAGACATCCACTCTTTCAGATATCTAAACAGTCTACTTAATGATCAATTTATCCATCCATTAATACATTCATTAATTGATTTGTTTATTTATTACAGCTAACATCTCTAGGTCCACTAATCCATCCATTAAAAAAAACATCAGTCTATCTATCCATCCAGCCAAACTACTAGCAGATTATCTATTTCATTTCTTCCATTAGTCTGTCAAACTGTCCATCAGCCCGTCTAGTCAACTAAAACTATTGACAGGTTAACACATTTTTCTATCCATATAACAATCCAACACTTCACCCACCAAACCAAAGTCCATCCATCCATCCATCCATCAATCCATCCATCCATCCATCCATCCATCCATCCATCCATTCCAAATTTCATCTACCAAACTAAAAAGCCCATCCATTCATCTATCCATCCACCCATTCATCCATCCATCCATCTATCCATCCATCCAAAAATTCATCTACCAAACCAAAAGCCCATCCATCCATCCATCCATCCATCCATCCATCCATCTATGCTTCTAACAACCCAATCATTGACTTTACATTTAAACTTATTTTATTTAAATGGTATGTTGGTAAAGTGATTCCCTGCTGTCCCTGTTCTTGCCAAATTGTGGTGCAGAATGAAAAAATACACATTATCAGCTTTAGAAAGTCCCACTTTATGGACATGCATTTTCACTTTCTATACTTCTTAAAACAGCTGTCATTTTTTGCTATCCATTTATCCATTTATCGGTCCATGAAGTCAGACTACTGCATATTGCATCATGTGTAAAAAGCTGAACCGCTGACTGACATATCTTAAGAGGAAAATGCTCTTGACAGCTTCTTGTCTTGATGATACTTGTGTATTGTATTTCTCTTCACAGAAAAAAAAAATGCTCTCCTAACAGCAAGAAGGCAACATGGAGAACAAACAAAGGAAAAATAATAGTCTTGATCGACCCTGCATTCTACAGGGGCTTTTCAGAATAACATCCACACAGACACCTTGACTATGGCAGGATAATAATAAAGTGATAAAGTACTGCAGGAGCTCGGACTCTGTTGTAATGAAGTACAGTTTTGTCCGTTTGAATGCGGTTAATTGATTCGCAGTCACGTTATAATGATTTAAACTTCAGTGGACTTTACAAACCATGTAGTCTAGCACAGTTCATCTCTCTCTATATATTCATAAAGCAAGCACAGCAGAAGAGCATAAGCAATTCTTAAGTGAGGGGCATCTGTAACCCTTTGTATTTAGTTGTTTATTCATGCCATGTTTATGGGTATGAGTGTCCTGTGTGTACAAAAAATTATTGAATATTATATTAGTCCTGTTATTTATGTTTAAAATAAGAGTTTTTGCTGGAAAGTAATGAAAAGTGCTTGTACAAATGGAATAATTTCAGTAATTTTTCAGTCATCTCAAACCATGATCAGGATAGAATAGGATGGGGCTGATGGGGTAGTCTATCATTGGGACACTAGTTGAGTGGCAAGAAAACACCCTGGATGATCGCCATTTACACCAAGGGACAATCGAGTGCAGCCAATCCACTTACTAGCATACTTTTAAGAATGTACTAAAATCCCACCTGGAAATGAAAAAAACATTTGAAACCCTACCTAGACATGAACCAAGCTCAGGATTAAATGTGTAATATTGTATATGTTATGGAAACTTGAATATACTCTATAACCTTCTGAGCAGCTTGGTGCTTGAATTGTGTTCTACCTTATTAGTAAGACAATTAGGAAGAAATCTCAAATGTTAATATTTGACCCTCACCAGGCTCAGGCATTGTCCACTTCTCACACAGAAAAGCCTCGCTCGGTTCGGAGGGTTTGCCTACTCCGACCATGTTGGCTGCGATTACACGGAACTGGTAATAATTCCCCTCTAGTAGACCAGGAACCTTTCAATAAAACAAGGACGAAGAGGGAAAAAGAAAAAATAGCTGATTAAATAAACACGTGATTCACAGTCAGACAATGGATGCTGATTAAACACGAGAATGAAGGATTAACAGATGCTGTCTCACAAGTTTTTTTTATTATACACAGATGTTCATTATATTTTTGACCAAATGGTAAAAAAAAATGAAGCATTTTGCTTTGTAGCTCTTTTGAAACCCAACAAAAAGGTACAGCCAAAAATCCTAATGCATAGTGATAATAGGATTAAAAGCACAGTTAAAAAAATCTATTATGATATGAGGGTTGAAGTGATTTAATTCTGTCTGCTAACATACTGTATTTCCTTTCAGAACAGAAAATTAGGACTAGATGCCTCAAACAGCTTGGCTTATTTCCACCTCAACCTGAAAATATTTCACTGTGATTTGTGTAAGAAGTCTAGATACCATTTTAAACGGACACATACCCATTACACAATTCAGATTGTACAGCAGTGTAACACTAATGTACTAATATCTACAGAACGTCTCAGAGCATTGATCTCCTCACACTGATGGCCACTTATTTGCAAAGTACTCAGCACATCTGCACATTCCAAAATCTCTTGGTTTAAGTCAATGAATGGCAAAAGATAATTGCCAATGAACATAATCATTTGGATCATTAGTAATGTGAAGTATTCAAGATTATAGGAACACACTCTTCTATCAGACAGGTGCATCTACGACATTATTACCCAACTATTAGTTTTATAATTGAAACTTTGGTGCTCTGTGACTAGATCAGAACCTGTCAGTGTGGGCGATGTGATGCAGAAGTTCATTTAAGGATACTTTGCTGCTCAGTAAGCAATTAAGGAGAATTCTGTTGCTGTGCACAAACCAGTGTAATACACACAGTGTTTAATCAGTGTGAACAGATCATTTGCTTCTTGTTTAGAGGAAATGGTTTATGTCACATTCCTGATGAAGTACATAATATTGATTTAATGGTATGTGCTCATCCATATTCAAGCTTATAAACCATTGAACCAATCAACCTTTTGGCTATTTTCAGACACTGCAAAATGCATCTGTCATAGCAACTCTGCCTCTATTTTTTCCTAACGAAACCCAAATAGAGCATAAGAATGTACAGTCTGAGTAAGTGGGGTAAAACACAATGTAATAATCATCATATAAGTAGATGGATTAGGTAAAATCAAAAATATCCCAATTTTTTTTTTTTTTGCACGATTTTTTTGAAAAATAGGATGCAGTTTTTGAGAAACAGCAGAGGGCGCTGTGTGCACATGCATCCTTATGGCTTCCTTTCAGATGTTCAGCCACACTAATAAATAAACTCTGTAGAAACCATGCCAACTCTCTTGCTTCCATAGAAACCGCCCGAGCACCCAGTGCTTCCAAAGAAACCCAGCTCCCTGTGGTCCTACAGAAACCCAGCACCAGGTGCTTCCATAGAAACCAAGATCCCAGCGGTTCCCTAGAAAACACCCTAGCACCTAATGCTTCCATGAAAAACCATCCCAGCTCCCAGTGATCCCATAAAAACCATTGCAAATCTCAGCAATCCCATAGAAACCATCCCAACTCTCAATTAAAAACCATCCCAACTCTCAGCGATCCCATAGAAACCATCCCAATTTGCAGTGATCCTGTAGAAACCATCCAATCTCTTAGTGATCCAATAAAACCATTCCAACCCTCACTGCTTCTATTGATCCCACCACAGCACCAAGAGCTTCCAAAGAAACCATCCCAGCTCCCTGTTCTTTCATAGATACCACCCTAACACGCTATGCTACCATGGAAACCGCCCATTTTTCAGTGCTTCTATAGAAATCACCCCCACAATCCTTCTTAAAAGAACATTCCAACTCTCAGTAATTCCATATAACCCATCCCTGCTTTCATAAAAAAATTCCCATGTTTCATAACACCCACCAAAGCTCAAATAAAAACTACCTCACCAGTTAGTGCCTCCATTAAAACCACCCCAGCATGCCATGTTTCCTTATAAATGTTCAACTCTCAGCCTTGACATTAAAAACCACCTGAACTCTACAGGAAACCCTCTTGCACTTTCAGCACTGCAGCCTACAAGATGTACCCTCAGGTTGCCCTTTGCAGAAGCTCACTGATTGTACACTGGATTGACAGGAGCACATACTGTTTGTGAATGACTCACTCTGTACACTCTCTCTTTGACAGGTTTAACGTTGACCTCTCTCCAGGTGCTCTGGGATTTTTCCCGCTGATCCAGGTAGTAGCCACGCACCGAATCTCCGCCGTTTTTGACAGGAGCTCGCCAGCTGATCACCATCTCAGTGCCCGTACAGTGAAGAAGTGAAATGGCAGATGGGGGAGATGGGGCGACTGTATAGGGGGAAACAGGACATGCAAACATATATGCAGCTTATTTATTACATGAGGAATAAAATCTTTGGTGAAAAGCTGTTATAGGAATGAAATAAGCAACATAGATGGTGTAGTGCAGCTTAACAATATAGCATATCATCATGTGACCACAACAAAGTTATGCTAGCTAGCACATGGCCTAGTAGCTACAGTAATAAATAAGGCTAATAAATAAGTTGCAAGATTAACAAAGTGAAACTCTGTAGGTTTGATATAAATGTATTAAATTAGCATGATATGTGACGCTCCTGGGTTTCTAGCACAATGCTTCCCACTCTATCTCCTCTGTGAGACGGAAATTAAACACCCCAAATGTGGTGCGCCGGCATGGACGAATAACATCCCCGAGCAAGAGAAACAGGCATCTGCTAAGAGGATCGTCTGCGTATTCGTCCGTCTATTCATTGCGAAGCATGCTGAGATTTGTCGGGCTGGAAGAACGGAATGTCAAGCCTATCATTGTCTGATCGGCCAGGGGTGTATTTGTAAATTGCTGGAGCGTGAGTGACAGCAAAAATGAGTGGCCATTACGCCGAGCAGCATTGCGAGAGCACGTTATCTAGAAGCTTATTACAGACCACAGCTGTGCCACACTCACCCCAGACTATCTCAATTCATTTCTGTTCTATTGGGACCACAAGAGGAAATACACGCATTGTATATCTTTATGGTATACAACTCATGAGTTAACATGAGTTTTAGATCGATATACAGGATGGAAACCGAGAGTTTAACATGCGTAAATAATGAAATCTTCTAGCAAGGTCTCCTGCTGATATTGTAACATAGACATCTGGATAATTACCCTCTTTTTATGTGTTATTTTATATCTTATTTGCTCATTTTGTATTGAAAAATTAAGCATAGGAACTGTCAAAAATGCACTTTGACACATGACTAATGAACATATTGGCGTATTTTGGCTCTATTTTGATGTAATACTATTTATTGTAGCGCTGCGAGTCAGCATGCATACGCCATTACCAAGCTGCCACTGCTGGGCCCTTGAGCAAGGCCCTTAACCCTCCCCTGCTCACTTGTATGTCGCTCTGGATAATGGCGTCTGTCAAATGCCATAAATGTAAGAATTCCTGACTTACGTTTTAATATATTTATGTCTCCCATTTATGTGGCGAGCTGGAAAGTTAAAGCATAAGGTATTAGACTTTGGAACATAAGGTTTTGAGTTTAAATTCCAGCCACACCAAGCTTCCACTCCTGGGCCCCTGAGCAAGGCCCTTAAATCTTAGTTTTATGAATGAGATAAATGTAAGTTGCTGTAAATAAGGGCACCAAATGCTGTAAATGTAAATGCCCATGAATATGTATTACAATATTCCCAATAGTCAATTTTCTTTATTTCATAGCTTTTCTCTCGGTTGCGCAGTCCCTTGAAGGGTGTAAGTTTATGTTGGAGTTTTTATCCAATCAGATTTCAGCAATGACATGTTAAAAATCAAAGGAATCCTTGAGAATCAACAGCACGGGCGCCTGTAGCGTAAAATACATGTTGCTTGAACCAACCCGATTTTTAGTTGATTTTTTGCTATAGAATTTGCACAAAAACAGCCAATTAACCAATTCAGCTGTGGCTGCAGTGAAAGAAGACTTGTTGAATTGTGTTCTTTGGGTTTCTTGCTTTAGTAATGCCATTCATTCTTGTTGTATAAGATTCCTGTCTGTGATGCACGGCCTGCCACTGGTCAAAATTTTAACCAAATCATCACACACACCTAACAAAATCAAAGAAAGTGATTCATCACTATTAATAATGTCAAGGCTGAATATTTCAATTAAAACTCTGCAGTGTAGGAGCATGTTACATTCTTACGTTTCGCTGCCTGGACCAGGATTGGCTTAGTCTCCTCTGAGTAACGACTGTTTCCAGCTCGTCCCACTGATTTCACTCTGAACACGTACTGCTTATTGGTTTTAAGGCCATGCACCGTGAACCTGAGATAAAACATAATGACTTTTACAGCAGGTGAAATCATTAAAATATTGTGTCACTGGAAATTCACTTTCATTTAATTCTTCACCACATATTTTACATTATCTGCTGTTATGGTTGGTAATTAGCTACACATTTGCATGTCTGCCAAATCCATCCTGAAAAGAAAAAAACAAATTATATTCACTCTTTTTTTTTTTTTTTTTTTTTTTTTACTGATCTGCCAGGCTCCTTTTGGTTTCTCAGTTTACTCTGAGCCGAATCTTTTCATTAAAACTGTACATTTGTCTTTTTTTTTACTTGTTATCCCACTAGCTGCTGTTAACTTGAGGAGACAGATTCCTCTTGTTAACACTCCTCTGAACGTTTCTCTCTATGACTTCTGTGTTTCTCATTAGGGGCCGGGAAGTAGATCTCTGTAAGTTTGTATGGAGGACTAATTACTGTTGTAGAAACCACTATAATAATAAACTTTATTGTTCTAATCAGTTCAAGTGCACATTTGAAATATTTAGAAAGACAAAAACAAAAAAACATTGTGTAATATTGAAAACATAACAATGATTGATACCAAAAGTTTTTACTTATAAATAAAATATATAAATATTTCCCGGTAACCAAATGCATGACGTTGCTTACAAAAGCTTCACAAAAGGTATGTTATTCTTTTTATTATAAATGATAGTTATTTTGTGCTTAGGATAAGTTATAGGTTATTGTCCTAAGAATGTAAAATCCAATATGCAAATCCAATATAAGGAAGTGACAGCTCAGGTTAAGGTGATGGGTTTGTTAGGTTGTGAGTTCAAATCTCCAACTGCTGGGCCCCTGAGCAAAACCCTCAACTTTTCAGTTGTGTACAATAAGATAATTGTAAGTCGCTCTCTATAAGAGCATCTGCTAAATGCAGTAAATGTACATTCTTTTCTAATTCAGCAATGTCTGAAATTGGTAGCTTTAAATCCATGTTGCTTGAAAATGTTTCTTTGACCAATCAGATTTCAAGTTAGTCACTGTGAAATCACATCACGGTTCACATCAGCATTTTCACCTCCTTTGATTGGATGTTCAAAGCGCACTAGTCAGAACTCGCAAACCGCAGGTGTACCAAACTGCACAAGCTCAAATGTATTTGTGTGGATTTAAGAAATCTTTTTTTATTCAACATAGGTTGTAGATATACAAACAGCTATTTAATTCAAATAAATATATTTGAGAATATGCAGGTTGCTACAAATGTGGTTTGCGAACCCTGACTTGTGCGCTCTCTGATAATCCAATCAAAGTAGGTGAAAATGCTGACATGCTTTTATACCTTCTAGAGGGCTTTGGATTCAGTAAGTCACAATTTGATTGGTTAAAGCAACTGTTTCAAGCACCATTTATTTGAAGCTATCAAGAGCCCACGCTGTTCTTCAGATCTGAAAACATTTAAATATTATTTAAAAAATCTAATTCATGGCAATTTTCTTTGTTTTATTGCACTTCATTTATAACTTTGTATTGACACTTTTGTATTGTTTAGACACTAACATGTACAACAAAATGAAACAGTATATTGTCTAACAAATATTGATACCTGGTGCATATGACTGGTTTGTTGTTAATGGTTTTCCACTCCGAGTTCCCCAGTTCATTGCAGTACAGGTAATATCCCAAGATTCCCTCCGTGTTCTTTGGCTCTTTCCACATTAGAAGGATTGACTTGTTGGTGTCCCTAAAGGCCTGAACACAATGGGGTGCAGCGGGGACGCCTAGAAACGAGATGCCAGAAATTCAATTATACATATTTACTGTATACAAATCCCTCTGCTAATATTGGCACCGTTTAAAAATTTTGACCAAAGATCATGTCCACTTAGCCACTGTATTGGTGTATCCTGAATGCGCTGTGTGGATAAAAGTACAAGTTTATTTCCAAACTATTTGACTGAAAGGAAAATGTCAATTACTCAAATGCAACACCTTCTTGGATACTTGGATAAATGTTTTTGCAAAACATTTCTTATACAGATATTCTCCCAATTGTATTGCTTAGAAATCTATATGAGTAACTGATATTTAAGTGTGTCGTTGTATAAATTTTTTCTCTACACATATTTGTTATGCAAGCTTGCCCTATTTGACAACTGAGGCAAATTATGAGCCCACAGTATAATACAGACTTCCTTGGTGAATTTTCAATGCAAGACCTAATTCTATTAAAAAAATTCTTCTACAGAAAAATGCTATTTGTT
This sequence comes from Silurus asotus, assembly GCA_024362625.1. NCBI lineage: Eukaryota > Metazoa > Chordata > Actinopteri > Siluriformes > Siluridae > Silurus > Silurus asotus. Next base: position 3,645,847 of record MU564352.1, on the reverse strand, counting down.
TTGTCGTTTACCCTGAAAAGAAATACCTTGAAATATTGAATTATGTCCTGCACCCTTCAGTATTATGCCCTCCATTACTTTATTTAAAAAGAGCCAATTTATTTGATAATTTTTATCTCCCTTTTTTTTTTTATCTCAGTGGCTTATTGTTGCAATTTCAGAGGAATTCTTGTAGAAAGTTATAAAGTAATGAAAATGTCCTTGAAATGCCAACAAAGACCATCTAATGCAAAACTATGGCTTGTGTGTCTGTTTTCTGCACTGAATTATGATACGAGTGTGTATTCCAATAAGATTTGAACAGTAATGTTAAAATCCCTCCATTTGACATTTTCCTTTGATAGAAATTCAACATTTGACCGGATGCCACCGACTTATTCCACAGTGAATTGTGTTACACTGAGCGATCACGTCAATATCGTGTAAGGCGTCTAAAACAGAATCATTGGAAAAGTATTCATACATTATAGAGAATCAGCAAAGAAATAGTAAGAGCAGTAGCTTGGTAAGAAAGAAAGAAATTCATGATGTTACATTGGAAAATTACTCTGTCATTCTTTCTCCTAGGCTTACGAGGTGATATCAAAAAGGTTCGAGACTAGCTCTGTTTACAAGAAAGCACTTAATTTATCTATGTTTACACACTCCAAGCATTCCTGCCACTTCTTGACTGTGTCCTTGAAGTCTTCTTTTCTTTTCAATTTCAAGCACCCTCTGCTATTCGCCCTGGATCTCCGCAGAGGTGTGAAAATGGTGACCTTTGAGCCGGATCTTCATCTTCAGGAAGAGGGCGAAGTCCACAAAAGCCAAATCTGGCAAATGCAGAAGTGAGATCAGGTGGATTGATTCCTGATGATCATCATGCACATGTTGCTGAACGGTTTAAAAATATTTTGCCATTTGAGCTCGTTGAAGGTCGTCCTGACCTCTCGTCGTCTTCCAGTGCTGTTCTTCCGCTCTTGAAGTGCGCATTCCACTCGAAACATCTCAAACGACTTGTTGCAGGTTCAGTGTCTCTGTGGCAGATTTGCCCAGTTTCACGCAGAATTTCACGTTTGTTCTTTGTTCTAACTTGTTGTCCAAGATGAAATCGCAGACATGGTAACGTCAGAATAGCACCATTATTCGTGAAATGTTTTGATACCACCTCGTACTTGTGGTCTATCACTTACCTGGACTCGAATTACAACTCTTTCAAAAGCCTTAATATAAAAAGTTTGGATTTCAATTTTTTACAGTTTAATTTTGACAGTCCTTGTCAACACTTCACTCACCAAGAGGTTCTCCGAGCATGACGGGCTGGCTGGGTTCTGAGGGATCACTAACACCGTATTTGTTCACAGAACGCACACGGAAGCGATAGGCCGTCCCTTTCTGCAAGTCGAATGCAGCAAACCTCGTTGCATTGATCGTCATGTCCAGGCTGGCCAGGTGCCATCTCTCCTTATCGGCTATGGACTGGAATATTCATCAGATTTGCATTATGTCAAATTTGCATTAATTTTCAACATCAAACCGAACTGAATCAGGTATTCAGCGTTCATCCTTCATTTACCCAAAACTAAAAAAAAGGGATCTTTTTGAAAAGGTGTCATACTTGGACAAGCTATAAGATATAGATCCTTGGAATCATTTTTATTTTTTTTGCTTTCTAGTCTGCTTTAATGCATGCACTTGCCCGCATCTGTCGTCTTATGTTTCGTCAAAATTACATTAAAATAAAAAGCCCAATTCCGCAAAGTCTTTTTCATATCATTCAGGCAGAACTTGAGGAGTTCCACAACATCGGATACTCTTGATGTATTAGGTTTTATTACAGAGCTTTATTTCTCTAAAAGTCCAATAAAACTTGGATGTCCTGTGGCAGTTCACAGCCTTGTTGGCTCATTACCAGCTGCTCGTCTTCCTCACTCCTGTATGATATTGGCGATTTCTAGCTTTCCTGTGTACATGTGAAACCGTAACTTCTGCCAGTTGAAGACTGGCCCAAGGCCCTATTAAATGACGAAGCTTCAGAAAAGTTTAAAAGTTTAAAACAAAGAAAAAGAATCTTTGTTCCACATGATTATAGTAAAAAAAAAAAAAAGAATGTTGAAACACCACCCACTGTTTTCACTGGAAACCTCCAGCAAGGGCAAAACAAATCATGAAAGATGTGTGATGAGCAGCCATAGCAGAAAAACAGAACTCTTAAAAGCAAACCTAATTATTTGTATATTTTTGCACCTTTACCATTATTTTTATCCTTAAATTGACTGTAGTGTTTAATTATTTCAAAGGTTTCACGCCTCATTTAAGTGTCTAACTTGCATAATTGTGTCCATAGCTGCTTCATGGCTGTGCTGTCTACTAAACTAGTATAATAATTGGTTAAAATGTTGGACTTCTAATCAGAACGCTGTGAACTCAAATGTTACCACCACCAAGCTGCCACTGCTCAGCTGTATAAATAGGATAATTGGAAGTCACTTTAATGTCATCTGCCAAATGCTCAAATGTGAATAATTATCCAATTAAGACCATGACTAGTGCTAGAACTATACTGTTTAATGGAATAGTTTTTCTGTTAACACTCTTTCCCCAGTTACATCACTAGAATATCTGTATTTCTGATTAGCTCAATATTTCCAACTAGAATATCCATGTCTCAGACTAGCGTATCTTTATTTCTGTCTAGAATAGCTGTATCTCTAACTGGCATAACTGTATCCAACCGCATTTCTGACCAGAATAATTGCATCTCTGACCAGTTTCCTGTCTAGCATAATTATATTTCTCACCATTGTAATCACATCCCAAACTAGCATAACTGTATTTATGGCAATTCACTGAAGCCCAGTGTTTGAAGACAGGAGGCCAGCGTTTACCCTCTCCACATAGTAGTTGAGTGGCTCTTTGCCCCGTGGATCCGGCTCAGTCCAGCACATCACCACATAAGTGTCACTTAACTCATACACTCTCACATCAGTCGGGGAAAACGGGACTCGGATCTGACCTACAGGAGGGGAAAGAGGAGCAAGAAGAGGTGGAAGAGATGGAGGAGAGTAGAAAAGTGCAGATTGTAGAAAAAAGAAATAAAAGCAAAAGTGCAGACAAAAAAGAGAAAGTGGAGATGTTAAGTAGTTTGAAGAGCAAAGAAATCGCAGTAGTAGAAAGGGAGAGGGAAGAGAAGAAGACAAAAAAAAAATTACAAAATTACAAAAATTTATATTTTGAACAGGAAGACAAGAAGGCATGGAATGGAAAGAGAGAATACAAAAGAAAAGAAGAAAAACAGTGAAGAGGATCTCTGACTAGCATATCTATATCACTACCATAAATTGATATTGAAAGTCTCAAACTAACATGATCATCTCTGACTAGCATAACCATATCACCGACTAAATTAACTTTATATATGACTAGCATAACTGTATTACTAACTAACCTAGTGTATCACTAGCTAAATTAACTTTATATATGACTAGCAACATTGTATTATTAACTAGTGTAGTGTATTACTAGCTAAAATATATTTACATCTGGCTAGCATAAATGTGTTGCAGACTGGCATGCTGTATCACAAGCTAAATGATCTTTTTCTATCCTAACTTGTGCAACTATATCTCTGACTAACCAATTTTATATTTGACTACTTAAGCTTTTTTTTTTGACTAGCATACTTTTATATAACTTCATTTCTTTTGTAACTAGCTATTTTTAATAAATATGGCACAACTTTCTGACTAGAAAAAAATCTAATGCTAACTTACCATGTTTTTATGTTTCATAATTATATTTCTAACTAACGTAACCAATTCTCATACTAGCATAACTGTTATACTGATTAGAATGTTTTATGTTAGCACAATTATTTATCTAACTAGCTGAACAGAATGCCTGAATAACTCCATTTCATTTCTAAGTAGCAAAAATTAGTCGATAGCATGAAATCTTCTCTTAGGTTAACCCTCAATAAGGTTTTTACTCTATATTTAGCAGAACTGAATGAACTAAATTATCTAAACAAACTTTCTGACTAGCATAAATATAATGCTAATTCACAATTTTTAATGTGTGCTTAAGATAAAATAAGTGTGTTTTTGTGTCAAGGGCATCATTTATATACATTCATTAACGGGTTCAGGCTTACTTTCCAGCTGGTCTTTGGTGATCACGATCTCTCTGCCTTTATCCACCTTGACCACTTACACATAAGGAGGACAAAATAAATAGATTTAGAAACAGATAGAAACAGCCAGTGGCAATAATAATGAAAAAGGTGAGATTTGGAGAATCCAAGAATTGGGACACCGGACTTTTTCAATCATATGTGGCTCTTCACTAAATTGTTACCACAAAGGTGCACACAATTGTATAGGATGCCTTTGGATGTGGTAACATTACATTTTCCTTTTACATACATTAGGAGACCCAAATCTTTTCCAGCATGACAATGCCCCTGTGCACAAAGCCAGCTCCATGAAGATATGGTTGGAGGGGAAGATCTTGAGCAGCTTGCAATAGTGTTCTGAGCTCAAACCTATTGAACGCCGTTAGAATGACTGCACCCCAGGCCTCCTGTTCCAAATCACTCTACAAAGTCTATCTTCACAGAAAGGTTGAGCAGCAAATGTGGAACGAGATATTTAAAAAGCACTTACAGAGTCTCACAAAAGTAAGTTCATCCCTAAGATTTCAGCCAGTATTTAATTATATGTTCTCAAGAGACTAATTAATTGAAACTTGGATAGTAGTCAATGTGCAGTTTGTATAGCAGTATTGGATTTACTGCCCTCTGAAAATAACTCAACATACAGCCATTACTGTCAAAATAACTGGCAACAAAAGTGAGTACACCCTAAGTCAACATGTCAAAAAATATGTCCACAGTGTCGATATTTTGTGGGAGCACTTTTGTTTTCTAGCACTGCCTTAATCCTCCTGGGTATGGAATTCACCAGAGCTGCACAGGTTGTTGCTGGGATTCTCTTCCACTCCTCCGTAATGACATCACAGAGCTGCTGGATGTCAAACACATGGTGCTTCGCTACCTTCTGCTTGAGGATGCACCACAGGTGCTCAATAGGGTTCATGTCTGGAGACATACTTGGCCACTCCATCACCTTCACTTTCAGATTTCTTAGCAAGGCAGTTGTAATCTTGGTGGTGTGTTTGGAGTGGTTATTGTGTTGGAAAACTGCTGTTCAGCCCGGTTTCTGAAGGGAGGGCATCGTGTTCTGCTTTGAAATGTCACAGAACATGTTGGAATCCATGTGCCACTTTATTCACTGCAGCTCCCCTGTACCAGCAGCACTCATGTAGCCCCAGACCATAATGCTACCACCACCATGCTTGACTGTAGGCAAGACAAGATTTTCTTTTTACTCCTTACCAGGGCGTCGCAACACATGCTGGACACCATCTGAGCCAAACAAGTTCATCTTAGTCTCATCAGACCACAGGACATGGTTCCAGTGATTGATGCTCTTGGGCAGGTCATCTTTAGCAGACTGTTTGCAGGCTTACTTTTGAGAATCTTCAGAAGAGGCTTCCGTCTGGGAACTGACTGTTATTTAGACAGACTTATTGCAGTAAGGGGCGTACGGTCTGAGCACTGACAAGCGAACCTGCCTCGTCTGCAACCTCTAAAGCAATGCTAGCAGCACTCATGCATCTGTTTTTTGAAGCAGCTTCTGCACCTGTCACACAGCACGAAGACTCATTTTCTTTGATCGACTCTCATGAGGTCTGTTCAGAGTGAAACCCGTCTTGAAAAAACCTCTGTATGACCCTGGCCACTGTACTGTAACTCAGTTTCAGAGTCTCAGAGTCAGGGGTGTACTCTCTTTTGTGAGATACTGTATAGTTAGGGGTCCACAAACCTTTGTCCGTAAACTTACCGGAAGTATAAAACCTGACAAGCAGACATGATTCTTAATGCTCATTCAAATATAAGTCTGAGCGTTGTCTTAGTGTGAGGCATGCAAACAAAAGCAGGTCTGATCAGGTTTCTCTAACATCTCCTGCATTAATGGATTCAAAAGGTGCCATGCCATATCTTCTTTCACAATACCCCATTCAGATAAATAAATAGAAAGTTACCCATTGTCCTGCTTGGCTCCATGGGGTCAGAGGTAATGATGTGGTTAGAGAGTTTAGACGGACGGCCCACACCAGCCTGGTTCACTGCACACACTCTAAACTGGTACAAGGTGTTTTCCTTCAGACCCATAACTGGATAATGACAGAGCTTTTGGAGGAGCTCGTTACAGCGCTTCCACATCCCCGTGCCCATCTCACACCTGAACAAATCCAGAGAGGGGAAACTTTCTAAGCACATTACAGTATGATGAGACATTTAATGTGATTCATGATGCATCCTACTGGTCATATCAGTCAGTTAAACCACTGCTTCTAGGAGTTCTTTAAGCTGGAGTCTACCTGCATGACTCAGACAAAAAGCTCTGTACTGAAAAGCCAACAACTTCCACATGCACCATTAAAACAAGCGCTTGCCCAGCATCCTGCATCAGAGATCAAAATAAAGGTTCCTGAAATCGAGGCTGATTCTCAAAGTGGCCCGTGTTCCCTGCGAGATACGCCATAACCTGCAAAATTACGCAGGAGAAAACACAACTTTTCAAGGAACCATGACGTGTTGCTAGGAAACAGAAGGCTGCAGAGGAGATAACACTTAATCCAGCTGGAAGGACCTCACCCCTCTCTGTCTCTCCGTATCACCGCCTCTCTTTTTATCTTCTTTTTTTGTTTTTTTTTCTTCCTCACTGTTCTCTCCTGCTCTGTCTTCACCTTCTGAACATTGTAGGGTCTCAAAAGAAGACATACACATTCCTCCCAGCAACTGACTACTATTTTGGGAGGGATAAATAAAGTTTTATTTTGTTAAATGTAGTTGAAAAATCATGCAGCCAATTTCAGCCTATTGGGCAAATATACTGTAAATTGAACATGTTACATTGCCATTACTTTAAAGCACATACTGATATAATAAATAGTAACCGAACAATAATTATTCATTATTAAATGCATGATAGTCATGAGTTAACTCCAGGTTGAGGGCCTTGCTCAAGGGCCCAGCAGTGCTGAGTGAGAACATCTTCCAAATGCATTGAATGTAAACGTATCACTTTTTTTGCAAAATTTTTGCACCTTCTTCACACTGACCTCTCAATGAAGTAGCCCTGCACTGGACTTACGCCCTCAGCACTTGGAGGTTCCCATGACAAGAAAACGTAATCTCTGTTCACATCGGAGCACTCGAGGTGCAGCGGAGAACCTGGAGCTCCGAGCACTGCTGCAGGACCATCTGAGATAGACACACAGAGATAGGAGGACCACAGGAACTCTTTAACAGGACCCGGACACGGATCAGCATTTCACTGTATTTCCTGTTAATCTTTTTTTTTTCTGCCAAAAAACGTTTTTAGCAGAAAAAATATATTAAATATAGTGCTAGAAATTATCCTGTTATTAATAAAGCAGACATGATTTTTCTACTTTTTTATAGATTTTACATATCAGTTTGTCCTACTATAAATTCCTGTACTCTGAGCTTGAACGTTTTTATTTTTTTATTTTTATTTTTTATCTGTATTTATTTTTCTATTAAATATGTCTGACCTTTGACATAAATGTAGGCGCTGTGCTCGGTAAAGCCGTCTCGGGTGCGCAGGCGGACGGTGTAAAGACCCTCGTGCTCTTTGTGCATGCCTTTCAGGCTGAGGGTGGAGGAGCGCAGGGCCGTGCGGACGTCCAGCCGACCGGATGCATGGAGAGGAACTCCTACACACACACACACACACACACACACACACACACACACACACACACACACAAAAAAAACTTTATTTTACTACTAGTATTACACACTAACAAATAACAAAACTAGTCCATATACAGTAGTTAATACTACATTCTCTTACATTGGGGTGATGAATGTGTGAGGGTTATTTATGTTTTGTGTTTGTGTGTGTGTGTGTGTGTGTGTGTGTGTGTGTGTATGTGTGTGTGGTCATCCAAATTTGCTTTTAGATTTGCGGGGCATTGTGTTTGTATGGTAAAATGTCATACGGACTCTACAAGGTGGTATCAAAAAGTTTAGAGACTAGTTTTGTAACATGCCAACAGAGGGCAGCACAAGGCTACTCGCACAGTCACAGGGAGCACCGGCCTTCAAAAGTCAATGAGCCAAAAGTCATCATCCTTTGTACATCGGGAGCTGTGCAACTGGTGCTATTCTGACTATGTGGGTTACCACGTCTGTGATTTCATCTTGGACAGCAAGTAAAACAAATAGCGAGTTCCTTCAGAAAACAACATGCTCTCATTTCTCGCCAGATTTGGGTCTTGTAGACTTCACCCTCTTCCCAAAGATGCTTCAGCGTTTTGACACCATTGTGGAGATCCAGCGCAAATCTCAGAAGATGCTTGGCAGAAGACTTTCTGAAAACATTTCAGAAGTGGCAGGAATGCAGGGGGCGCTGTATTGCTGTGCAATGGGAATATTTTGAAGGTGATAGTGTGCTAACATAGATAAATAAAGTACTTTCTTGTAAACAGAGCTCGTCTCGAAACTTTATAATACCACCTCATAATTTGCGCTATAATAAAATAAACCTTGACGCCTTTCGTGAACTTGTCTATGTGTTTGCTTTTTTGTGAACAAAAAACTTGTCAGGTGACTGGTACCGTCTCTAAACCAGGCCACGTCCTGCTGGAAAGGGAGGAGAGGAGCAGTAAAACAGCAGCTCAGAGTCAGAGTGTCCCCTTCTTTTATATAAGATGGAGAAAAGGCGGTGTCGAACAATGCCTCGTCCTCCGATACAACGACTTCAGAAGAGAAAAAGCAAGAGTAGAAAAAGAGAAAAAAGGAAAATGTTTATATCTGAATCCAGCATCAAGAGAGGAGAGGAGAGAGGTGTATTACAAAAAAATGCAGGTTAGAATAAGGGACAAGGAGAAGAGGAGGATGAGGATGTGGAAGAAAGAAGACGGAGAGAAGAGCAGATAAAAGAGAAAAGAAAGAAGAACAGGAGTTGGGGAGGGTAGAAGAGAGTATATAAGATAAGAAGGAAATTAAAAAGAAGAAGAGAAAAGGATAGAGGAGAAGAGAAGTTGATTAGAAAAGACAAAAGGAGAGAGATGACAAGAGAAAAATTATTTAAAATTAGAGAAGAGATAAATCAAATTAATCCAAGACTCTTTTAATTAGATTGATTAAATTAAGTAATCAAATAAATTTGCTCAAATTAAATTGATTACATAAAATTAAATAAATGGAAAAACACAATTAAATAGTTTACATTAGTATGTACGTGTGTGTGTTTTACATTTAATATTTTATTTTTTTAAAGCTAATATTCTACTTAACTGTGCTACATATTTCAGAATACTTTAACAAATGTCTTCATTCCTTTCATCCTTTATTCATTCACTCCCTTGATATGCAGGATTTAAGAGAAATTCTTGAAGCTGGATAAAAAACGCTAAAGAATACATAACATTAGCATTAGCCGCTAGCCACTTCCCGGTTAGCAGCTAACGCTAGCGAAATGGATTCTTTAGCGTTTCATGCAAACGCAAAACAGGTCTTATTTCCAGTACGGAGTGAGTCGCCACTCTAGTTTCTTTTTTATAGCATTGTTGTGTTTGTTTTTAAGTTTAATAGTACAGTGGAACCCACTTATCTCTACCTTGGTTAACTCACCAACCCTATTAAGTCGACGTTTTTGAAGTGGAACCGCCAAATTCTCGGTTTGTCTTGGCATTTTTAATCGTTTATGTCATTTTTTTAATGTCGCTGAACCCTAATAACTCGAGCACAAGTGGGGGCAAATTTGCCACTTAACGTCGGTTATGTCAGGAATCCTCCTGCCACGCCCTCTTCGGCGGCGGCATTCTCCGAAGCACCCTGCTTCTTCTCCTGTGCGGGCGAGCTCATCGCAGTCATGCTGATCACACACACCTGACTCTCATTCACTCACTCATCCCATCTCCTATTTAAGCCCCTCACCTCCACACACCCGCGGTCCATTATTGTTTGTGCATGATCATATGTGTTGGTTCATGTCAGTCTGTGTAATCGCGTATACGTATCCCGCTACATACCCTTCTTCTCGGACTCCGCATTCTCTTAACCGTACCCCGGATTACCCCGATCCTGCTGTTTTCCATGTTCATGATCCGTGGATTCTCTACACGAACTGTCTCTGCTTTCACAGAACTTCGTGGACTGTGCTCCCGGAGCGCATCACTGGATATTACTGCTTCGCTACAAGTATTGCTGGATTATCTTCTGGGTATTCTCAATGAACTTTGTTTGCGTTTACTTCGGCTTCCGCCTCCTTATCCGCATTACAGGTTATCTCGATCCGCATGACCAATCAAACAAATCGCGGCAACGATGTTGTGTAAAAAACCCTCTAAAAACACGTGCATGCACATTCTCATTTTATAACGCACATCATGTACATAAAGAAATTTCAAGCACGTTAATATACTGCCGCCATATTGGTTTTCGTTTATCTCGATCATCGGTTATCTCGACGCTTTTTGGCGCCCCCTAGGCCCTCGACATAACCGGGTTCCACTGTATTAACAATAATAAAATGCACTCAAAGTGCCAGGTGGAGATTAAACAAACTTGCGGTCCACCGAAAAATTTCAGCACAAATACGTGTACCGTTACATTCCAAATGAAGAGGCAGCAAGAAAAGAGGAAAAGAAAAGAGGTAAGGAAGCAAAGAAGAGAAGCGATAAAAGAGAAGAAAAGAGGTGAGGAAGAAAAGAAGCGATAGAGAAAAAGAAAAGAGATCAGGAAAAAAAGAAGACAAGCAGTAAAAGAGAAGAGGTAAGGACGAAGTGATAGAAGAAAAGAGAAGAGGTGAGGAAGAAGTGATAGAAGAAAAGAGAAGCGGTGAGGAGAAAGAAGAGAAGTGGAGTTGATAAGATAATAAGACAGTATAAAGGAGCAGTTTGGAGGCAGCAGCTGTTATTAGTGAGAAAATGAAGGGTCTATAAATGTAGAAATAATCAGGCTATTCAGCAGCTGATTATAATTCTATAGAAATGGAAATAGGCATGTTGTCACTGAAGCACGCCTAATTATCTGCAGGAAGCGAAAGGAGAGGGGAAGGAAGGAGATGAGCTTTCACCTCATCACACACCGCCACAACCAACAACGAACTAAAATACTTCATTTAGACGCTCGAGCGGTGTAACAACTCACCCGAGCGGAAAATATCAGCTTTTACAGAAATCAGCCATGTTTTTTATTTACCCTGGAATTTCACATGGCTTGGAACAGCATTAAGGAAAACTTGGGAAGGAATATCACGATAACGAGTCGAGAGTCAGATACAGAGTGTGTTCTGCATCTAATGAGCGGAAATCATATCCTTTATTAGGCCTCGTGCAGAAATCAAACCACAGCAAGATCAAAACACATGCAGAATAATAATCAGATATAAAGCTGGTGTCATTATCCAAACCCAGACTGATATCCTTATAATCATCAGGAAGCCGTTGTTGCTCAAATGATTAGACGGGTAGCGGACAAACAAAGGGAGGAATATAAAAAGGAGAAAACAAAGTAGAGGAATAAGAGTTACAAGGCCAAAACGTGTGGTGAAATGAAAGAGAGGAGAGAAGAGAAGAGAAGAGAAGAGAAGAGAAGAGACTGGAAGATGGGAACGAGGAGAATAAAAAAATTAGTGTAGAAAGAAATAAGTGATGGAGAACATAATACTTAGAGAATAGAGAAGAGAACATCTCTTTTTTTATCCCATTACAGTTACATGAAGAGAATAGTAGATAGCAGGGGAAAAGAGAGGAGAAGAAAAAAGAAAAAAAAGAGTAAGAAAAAAACATATTTCGATATTTGTAGTGTAGGCAAAGAAAAAAGAGAAAAGAAGAAGAGAATAGCATAGGGAAAAAGAGAACATGGCATACTGTTGAAAGGAAAGAAATTGATAATAGAAATGGATTAGAGATTCGGAGAAGAGGAGAAGAGAATGGGAGGGAAGAGAAGAGAAGACAAAAGGATGAGGGAGGAAAAAACACATCATACTTTTTTTTATCCCATTATAGTTACTGTGGAAAAGAGAAGAAAGGGACAGGGGAGAAAAGAGGAAAATAGAGGAACGATTAAAAAAAAAGAGAGAGTAAAGAAGAAAAAAAAATGACACAAAAATATTTTGTATTCCTTTAAAGCAGCGGTCCCCAACCCTTTTTGCACCACGGACCAGATTAATGTTTTTTTTTGTATTTTCACAAAAAAGGTGTGCCTTTAAGGTGTGGCGGATAAATACAACAAAATAAAATGATAGGACCGGCATAAAAACTGGTATTTTCTAAATATAATAATAAACATGAATCCCTGCGCTTCAGGGTTTTAATTTAGCGGTAATGTATTATGTGTTAGCGGCCGAAGCAGCCCCTTTAAGAAGTTAGAGGATGGAGGTAAGACATGTGACCGAGCGAAGCATCATGACATGCATCAAGAGTGAGTCATAGACAGATGTGGCAAAGAGAATCTTTAATTTTCCAAAAAATAAAACATTGTTTAGAATTAGATAATAAATAAAAAGGAAATAATGTAAGTGATGTATTCTTTCTGTGCGGCCCTGTACCAATGTACCCACGGACCGGGGCCGGTCTGTAGCCCGGAGGTTGAGAAGAGAAGAGAAGAGAAGAGAAGAAAAGAGAAGAGAAGAGAAGAGAAGAGAAAAAAAAGAGAAAAATTGAAAAAAGGAAAAAGAAAAAAGAAGAAAGTAAGAAGGTATCAGAAGTTAGGAGTGGAAAATAAGGGAGAAGAGAAGAGAAGAGAAGAGAAGAGAAGAAAAGAGAAGAGAAGAGAAGAGAAGAGAAGAGAAGAGAAGAGAAGAGAAGGAAAAAGAGTAGAGGAGAATTGAAAATATACTTGTTATCTCTTTATAATTGCATGTTGAAGTATAGAGATTAAAAAGTGCTAAAAAAAAAAAGATTGGCATTTTGTTATTAAATTTTTTTTAATAAAAATTTGTAAAATTATATAATAAAATCTTTTGGCAAAAGAGCGACTGAACACTTCGGAGTGTTTAACACTGACCCCGATTCACACCGGGCCACATTACAGCACCAATGGATTATTTGATCATTCCCACATAGCAAAGTGTTTAATTACTTACTCATGAGCCTCAATAGGAAGCAGTTTGAAGGAACGAGGGCTGAGGGTGCACTTACTATTTGGACCAAGTCACTTAGGCACTTAAACACAATCTAGTACTGCAACACTCAACGAATGTATATATAGTGGATAAACAGACAACACAAGAGACACTGAGACACATACACACAAATACACACATGTATAAAATCGCTGTAGTTACAAATAATAAGCCTCCAATCTCTTCATCAAAAAGGCAGATGAAAGGGAAAGAGGACGTGTCTCATTTCACCACTTACCCAGTGCCTGGGTGTGTTTCAATCCAGCCTCAAGTCCACGTTTTGCTAATTTAGAAAGAGAAGAACGTGGGTAAAGAGAGAAAGAGAGAAAATTCGAAATCAGTCTTCAGACACACACACACACACACACACACACACACACACACACACACACACACACACACACACACACACACTGACACACACACATTACTAGTAGCCCCATTAAGCATTCCCTTTAATACATTCTGAACAATTGTCAAATCTGAAAGTCTGTGAAATATGAACAATAAAGGTCGAATTGTGTTTGAAGTGCCTCGTTCTATAGATTGAGGCCGAGACACATGATTTCCCCTGGCAAGACGAAATCTGAAGTGCCTTTCATCTTCTTTAATACACAAAGTTTCTTGGTCATTTGTTCGGATTGCAGTAAAGACTACACTAATGGGTCTGATAAGTCGTTTCCTTTTTGTCTGGTCGAGTTGTATGTATGCAAACTTTGCTTTAGGGACCAAATTTCAATATAGATTAACATGGCAGAGGTAGAGCTGCATCTTCCTCAAAACAGAACAGGAAAAGTCTGGTTTTATTGCATCTCATTACTTTTTTTGCACTACAAAAGCATGTTCATGAAAGGGCAGTGCGTTAGAAGTCAGGAGGCACTTAAGTAAATTTATGATTTTCTGTCTGTCTGAAACATATCTGTACAGTACCTTAATGAATTGCATTGCATCGTATTTCTTCCATTGTAACTTTGCATTGTGTTGACTCGATTTTAAATCAGATCACCCTGCATCGTAATAGGAATGATTTGTATTGCATCGTGATACTTAAAAAAAACAAACACACACCTTCATTCTGACTAATAGAATCTGCCACTTTAAAACTGACTAAAGTCATTTGCCACACAAGACCTAAATGCCATAAATGACTTGAGTGCAAGTAGAATTCCATTGAATCAATCAATAGTCAACCAGTGGTCAAAAGAAAATCGATAACGTAGATTACTTACAGTTCACTACAAGGTTGGCGTACGTTGTTGCTTCACCCAAGGAGCTTTTGGCCACCACTTTGTATTCTCCAGCATCAGCAACACAACACCTGAACAACACAACCACATTAAATATGGTATAAGAAATTCTAGGCCACCTTAAGGTCAAGCAGGTGGGATGAATTTTAAAAGTATGATCACCTTCTAATCTCCAGGGTGTTGAGGCCATATTTCTGCAGCAGTTTGTAGTTCCAGGGTTTTAAGGACGCTGTCAGAGGAACTCCATTTTTATACCTGAACAAAATGGAAGCAGCATTTCAAAAAACAGAGTTTTAGTTATAGTTTAAACGAAAATCTATTTTTTGGGGGGGAAATACAGTATATTCAGTGTTAAAGTCACCAGAAGAAATTCATTCACAGGTTTTTCCTCAGACTGCTATACATATCCAGTATCACTACTCCAACTATAGACCCTGGGTGAATCGTTTTTTCCAAGTAAAAATTATGAAAAACTATGCTTCCATCCCTCACCAGGTGACATGTGGTGATGGACAGCCTTCAACAGTGCAGGAAAGTGTAACAGTCATTCCCTCCCAGACAGTGTGGGGACGAAGAGGGATGGAAAAATCCGGAGTCTTCCTACTCAAGTCATCCAGAAACTTCAGGTGTGTTGAAAGCTTCCTTTCTGCCTGAGGGTGAAGATGAAAATTTGATCAAAGTCATGGCTTGTGAGAATCAGAGAGCCAGAGGGATGGAGGACAGGAGGGAAGAATGCTTAGAGAGGAAGCCAATGATCAATCAATTAAGAGAATTATCTGATCAGCAAATATTTCTTAATAAAAAATGTAAACAATAAGGTAACATTTGTACATACATTTGGACTTCAACCACAGTGTTCAACTACAGCGTTCTTAAAATTAAAGCCTAAAAGTTTTCAAAACCTGAGGGATGTGCCTTCTAGAATCATCATTTCTATTTATATAAATTAGCTATTAGCAATGGTAATATTTGTGCATTCAAATATTCTTTCAGCTTCTAGAGTACTGGGATTTAGCCCAAGTCCTGAGGAACCGCCATTCTGGTTTTAACTCATTAGCAAACCATAACTCTATTCATGAGCTGGCACAGTTAAAAAAAAAAAAATTCTCCACAGGATTGAAAACCAACATTCATTGTCTGACATTTTTTTGGAGTTTCCTCTGTCTGATCTTTACCTCCTTACGCAGTGCCAGGCGGTCTATGCGTTGCCGGACCATGTGCTGGTTCCTGATCACCTCGATCTCTACTTTTTCTGCCTCATTACCAAACATGGTCCATTGGTCTCTTTCCCGAAGCTCATCGTTATCCATTGTTTCCCTCAGGACCTCCCTGAGAAGCATAATCATGTCTTTACACTGGAATTTCAATGTTAGTGGAAGCAGATTATACATCAGAAAGTTGGCCAAAATGTTTTATATGTGAAAAACTTTGGATCAGTGACAATTTATTGTTTGGCTCAGGTGTTATAGGTCTGATATTTTTTAGTACAGCCGGACTGATGTTACAAAACATCCTTAAATCACAAATGACAATTTTAATGGCAAAAAAAATGAATGCTTTCAAATGATTGCACTGAGATTTCTATTTACTATCTTGCCGGAGATGGAAATTACATTGTAACGTCACATTACACAAAACTATTCTATGAACTACTGCTGTAATGTCCAGTGAAATACGAATGTGAAGAAAACAAGGGCTTGGATGTAACAGACAAAGCATAATAAGGCATTACACTAATCCACAGACAAAACAGTGTTTAAACAAACAAACTAATCAAAAAAATTAGCATAAAAACAGGTGCACACATAGACGATATACAGGTGCATCTCAATTAAATAGAATATCATTTAAAAGTTGATTTATTTTAGAAATTCAATACAAAAAGTGAAACTTGTATATATTATATAAATTTATCACACACAGACTGATATACTATAAGTGTTCTGGAAAGTATGTTCATTACTGTATATGTACTTAATATTGGTGCTCCTTTTGCTTTAATGACTGCCTCAATTCGGCATGGCATGGAGGTGATCAGTCTGTGGCACTACTGAGGTGGTATGGAAGCCCAGGTTTCTTTGACAGTGGCCTTCAGCTTATTTGCATTTTTTGGTCTCTTGTTTCTCATTTTCCTCTTGAAAATACCCCATAGATTCTCTATGGGGTTCAGGTCTGGTAAGTTTGCTGGCCAGTCAAGCACACCAACACCATGGTCATTTAACCAACTGTGTGGGCAGGTGCCAAATCCTGCTGGAAAATGAAATCAGCATCTCCATATAGCTGGTCAGCAGAGGGAAGCATGCTCTAAAACTTCTTGGTAGACGGCTGTGCTGACCTTGGACTTGATAAAACACAGTGCACTGTGTCTACCAACACCAGCTGATGACAGGACTCCCCAAACCACCACTGACTGTGCAAACTTTACACTGGACCTTTAAGCAACTTGGATTCTGTGCCTTTCCTCTCTTCTTCCAGACTCTGGGACCTACACCTACTGTGTATTATTAATTAATTACCCTGATAATATTGAGGAGGAAGCATAATGTAAAATAATAGTGAGTAATAAAGAGTTTGAAGTGATAATATGTTGCATAGGGAATCTCTATTTTTCCCCTATAATGTGTCTGAGTACGCAGTTTGCCCCCACACATATACTGCTAAAGTGACAGTATAAATCTGTGCTCTTAGCGCCCTTTATTTAACACATAATTCACAGCTGAGCTCTGATTTACACCACTCCCTCCAGAGATCACACCGTCATTTATATTGCGTGTCATTTAATGAGTGACTCGGTAATTTCCTTTTTAAATCATTTATCAGAGGTACACCATTAAAAAACACACTATAAGGATACTCTAGCAAAAAACACGACACCATAACATGTTACTTTCCCAAGCCAGAAACCCATATTTTTCCTTCTGCCTGCATTAAATAAACAGACTGCGAAGATGATTCAAGCTGCTTGAACTTTTCTGTGCTTAGACGTGCACTGCGTGACATTTTTCCGCCTGTCGCTGAAGAGCTCGCGAGGAGGTCGTCGAGTGCATGCTTCTGAATCTAGATTGGCCTGCGTTACCTTGAAAAGCCAAGGAGACGTAAAGAAACGCTCCCCGAAATGACGGCAGTGGGAGTTCTTGTGGAGGAGGCTTTAGACGTTTTTAGCTGAAGTGTACACTTGAACAACACTCACTTTAGAGTGCTTTGATTTCTCAATTTATTCTATAATGCTAGTTATTAATGTCTTTGAGGATATTCGGACATTGGTCCACACCCATTAAAAATTTTACTTTTATAAGAATTGTAATAATTGTATAAATATTTGTCCTCGTAATGCATAATATGCAGTATACTCATCTACCACTTTATGGGAACACCTGTAAAAGTGCTTATTTTTGCAATTATCTGAATATGAGGCATCAGGTCCATGCAGCAATAGCTGTACTTGAGTAGCTTTTTTTATTTTCTTTTATTCTGCACTTTGAGGAGAAGTATTTCAATTTGAGGGGACATTTATTGTGACTTCACAACATTTAAAAGTCAAATATATTTTTTTCCCCACTACATTTAGCAAAATCAGTCATTCTTTTTTATTTCTGAATGGATAAAAACTTGTCAATCACGCAGCAAGCCACCAATCAGGGTCGAGCACACGCTCTGTTTTAAACTTGTTTTGATTGGCGCATGGTGTATCTACTTATCACCAACATGCAGTTCAGCATCAGTTTAACAGCAAGCAGAACATTTTGAGAAGAATAAATGATGGAAGAAACTCCAGACTCGAACTCGACACAACACCCATGACTTTATTTGCATCATTTTTTATTTATTTATTTATTTTATTTGTTGAAAAAAAAAGGCTTTGGGCTTATGATAATTGTAATAGATATCAATCAGTGTTTGACTCATTAATATCATTCTATGAATAGATCTGTGTGCTGAGAGTAACATTAGAGCCTTTTTACATAATCTGAGTTGATTAAGCAGATTTAGTCTTGTGACAAAAATGATCATAGGAACCAATGTATCCAAGGTGTAAAGAGTATCTAAAAATCATACCTGAGTAAAAAAAACTATTGACACCTTACTGTAAACTTTGCATGAAAAGATTAAATTCACCAATTTCGATTTATTAGTGAATTCAATCTTTTAAACCTTCATTACACCAGTTATACCACATTTAATGCTCCAATCTGGAGGCAAAACGGGCATTATTATAAGAAAAGAAAGTATAGAGAGATTTCAGGTGAGCTTGTGTGTGTGCGTCATACACACAGAGCTTCAGCTTTTTGAGCTGTGCGATCGGTCTTCCGCTTATAGGAGGATGCTGTTGATGTGATTGAATATTCACTTTGATTTGTTCACATTCCTCCCTCGAGTCTCTTACCAGTAGCCTCGCCTGACTTTCATCACACGCCTGCTCTCACTCAAGTAGTGCAACCTTGTTCTACTCTCCCACACAGAAATGTATATGTGCTCTCTAATTAGTTTGAAGTTGTGGTAGAAAACAGCACAGGAAAAAATGATAGACTGAGAACAAGTCTCAAATTTCATATCAGATGAATGAGTGTAGACTAAACTATGGAACACACAAACACGTGTTCATTTGTAAACTTTTAGCCTCATTGAATACTCTTTTTATAGATCCTTACAGTTTCCATACATAATCCTTATTCATCCTCATATTCTCAATACAGAGTTCTCATACATCCTCATATCCTCCAAACTCCTCATTCATCCTTTCATCCTCTAATCAGACTTCTCTTTCATCCTCCATGCAGACTTCACATTCTTCACATACTCCACACAGACTCATTTGTCTATACAGACTTCTATTTCATCCTCACATCTTCACATCCTCCATAAACCCCTCATTCACCTTCAGATTCTTAGTACAGACTAGTCATCATCACTTTCTTCATACAGGCTCCTCATTCATCTTCAAATCCTTCACACTCCTCAGATTCTCAATACAGACTCCTCGTTCAACTTGAAATCATCTACAGAATGCTTATTCATCCTCACATCCTCAATACCACTCATTTATTCTGAGATTCTTAGTACATACTTCTGATACATCTTCACTTTTTCTTCATACAGACTCCTCATACACCTTCCAACCCTCCACACTCCTCAGATTCTCAATACAGACTTCCCATTTATCCTCAAATCATCTACAGAATGCTTATTCATCCTCACAATGTTCATACTTCTCATTCATCCTCAAATTCTCAATACAGACTCCTCCTTCATCCTCATATCCTCAATAGAGACTTCACATTCATCTTTACAGACTGTATATAGAATCTGCATGCATACTTACATCTTGTGGAGTAATACATCATATAATATGTAGCATGAATTTTCATATATAGTATTCTTGATTGAATAGATTTGTTATTTGTTGTAAGGAAGTATATATTATAATATTATAATGTCTTAGAATCAACACAATAAGTATAAAACTTTACAGATCGAATATAATTTAATTATAATTTATTTTAATAATCTTATTTTGACTGTGTATGAGGTGTTACAGTACCATGTCCTGTGGCGTGGAAACTTTGGCTCTGTCAGAATCTCTTTGACAGACATGATGTCACCCGGGATGATGGGATAGAACTCAGCCAGGGAGGCCTCTTCATCACTAGGAGACAACACCACAAAAGAAACAACAATGAAATTGGTCCTAAAGGGTCTTAAACGAAAAATCTAGAGATTTTAATTAAGCAGGTGTTGATAAATTACTGTTACATTTTTACATTTGCCAGATGTTTTTAGGGAAACGATTTACAATTGAACTCAGCAACAGAGCTGTTCAGTAGCAGCTTCCAACAACTGGCCACCAGAAACCAGAAAGTCAACCCCATCTAACTTTAAATAGCAATAATATTAGTGTCAGGTGCAAAGAATGTTCGGAGACCGAGAGAATTCTAAAAAGGGCTTTTCTTTAATGAAAAGAGCAAAACGGGCAAGGCAGAAAACACAGACGACACACACTAAAGCTAGTAAGCTGGAACACAACTATCACTGAGTAGTTTGGGCAGTCCGATAGGTTTATAAGCCTAAGCTGTAGAACGAAGGGTGGGAATGTGGATAAACGGGGTCTTTATAGTGTGGTGACTGATATGGACCAGGTGTGGATGATTCGTAAGTTGGTGAGCTGCTCGGAGTGATTGGGGGGGTTGGTGTGGGTGTGGCTGCTGGATCCCTGACAAATAGTAATATGGACATGTAGCAAGTATTATTCACCATTTTTTGTAATCTGATGTAGCAATGTTTTTATTTATAATTTTAAATAATTTATATTTTAATTTCGTGTCAAAATAAAAGTGTACTGAAACTGTTAAACTGTAACACCTTTTTGAAATGATGACACCAACATGCACAAGAGTTTCTTTTTTTTTTTTAACCCAGTACTAAATTCGGGTCATGATGTGGGGCAATGTCTTTTTTTAAAAATTACTTTTAAATATTAATCACCATCAGATGTACGTCAGACATAATATACAGTAATCCCCCGCTTTTTACGGTTTATCGCGGAATTGTTATTACGGTACAGTACTGTATATATAAAATACTATTTTTGGAGTGGGATCCGTTTATCGCGTTTTTGTTTGTTTATCGTGGGTGGTTTTAGAACGTAACCACGGCGATAAACGGGGGATTACTGTAACTGAATACATTATATAAATTATTTTACTGTACATATACTCAGAACAAATATAGATCGAAAAAAGTAGACAAAAAAAAAATAGAAACTACTTGATGTACATATAGCGAGATTATAGATTTAGACAAATAGATTTAGATAAAAACTAAAATCAGGGATGTGGTGCATATCAAGATTGTCAGACCGCTGTGAGTTGGGAACTCCAGATCCCAAGAACCACTGCGGCCTCCCAAAATGGCCGCTGCAAAACCTCATATTTCTAAATCACACACACAGTCTCCTGTTTTGCATCTCCAATCTTCTGATTAAGCACACACAAACAAAAAGACTTCTATTTACAAACTCTTCTGGTGAGGTTTGACTTACAAAGTCTTACTGTTCACGATTGATCACTTTTTTGTGTACCTGTTCTGCCCATTAATTTAGCAAATGCTAAAAAACTAATTGCAATTTGTAATAAAGTATTTTTTTGGAAATATGTAAGAACGATTTTGTAATAATACAATATTTTCTCATAATAATATTACTGTAAGGTGTTTTTTTCTTATAAATGCCTCCTATACTAATATAAATGTCTAATAATATTAATGAAATAATGTTGTAGATAAAATGATTCTTTTTTTTTTTTTCATATTTGGGGCAATGCTTCTTTGCCAGTTGATACCTGCAGCAGGGCATCGATCACCTGATACAAATAACAGCACAGCATTAAAGAATACAGCTAAATGTACATAAGTACACACACACACACGCACACGCACACACATGGATTAGGGAGTTTCATCATTAAGGTTCAAGTGTTCTCAGAAGAGCCGATTTAACAAAACCTTCAGCAGCGCCATTAGTAATATGTGTCACGATTTGGCTTTGCACCCTTACAGGGAACTAACCTAGATACAATACACTTACTTAAATAGATTCATCTCATTAAATAAGCTCTGTACGTGTTCGTTCTCCCTGCAGGCCAGAGTGAATTTTCCACTTCAGTCCAGGAGATGGAGCTGCGATCTTCTCCTCAGGTTGATGATTTAAACTGAACTCTGACCACTGATTACACCAGAGCTTTGAGGTTGTATTGCTGTTGTCTAAAAGACTGAAAGATTCCTTAATGAAATGTGAAGGTGTGTAAGCGGGTAACACGCTCTGGAAAGCTGAGAACAGACAGCAGGCTTCTTCTTCTTTAATTAATCGAGTAATTCATCTTCATGCTGTTGTTACAAAAGCTTACGGCTGAGGCACTGTGCATGCTCAAGTCATATTAATGTGCCCAGAGGTGCAGCACATAGCATTAGAGAGAGAGAGAGAGAGAGAGAGAGAGAGAAAGAGAGAGAGAGAGAGGATGAGAGAGTCAGTGACACAGATGGAGAAAGACTGACAGAGACAGACAAAAAAATTGGACAGTTTGAATGAAAAATAAATGCATAGATATTGAATGTAAAGAAGTCTGCCTGGCATATATGGAGCTAGACAGACAGACAGACAGACAGACAGACAGACAGACAGACAAAGAGACAGATAGATTTTTAACTTTTGTTTTTGAATTCAATGCTTCAGTCTCAATACCTGATACTTCCACCACCATGTTTCAGAGCTGAGGGAAATTGCTGATATTTTTTCTTTCAACCGTACTATTGTTCTGCCAAAAACTAACTATGGTCCACAGATGGTCTTTTTTAAATATAAAGCATGTAATTAAAAAAAAAAATAATATTTTGGTTCTAGATAGAAGTGATTCTGTAGTATAGTTTATTACCAATAATACCATATTACCAAAGCATATAGTTTATTATCAAAACTAAACTAAATTAGGGCTTCAAACTTTAGGCAGCAAATCACTGAATTAACATTTTTTTTTTTATATTTCTGAAAGCATTAGAATGGTGTTGGATGCTAAAAACTTACAGGCAGCTGCAATTTGATATCTGATTTATGACATATGTGGAATGTAGTAGCTGTTACCACATCACAGGTCTACCAACAATCTTCTTCATAATTATATTGTATATATGTAAAGCAATAATTGTAGGTTTGTGCCTGTGCTTTGGATTTTTTGCCACTGCTGGGACTATGATCGAGGCCCCTAACCCTCAACTGCTCAGCTTTTTAAATATAGATCATTTTATATAGCTCTGTATAAAAGCGTTTGCCAAAATACTTTAAATGTTAATAATGGCTAGTGAAATGAAGCAAAAATCATCACTCAGGGTACAAGGAGGACCTGCTCCTAGACTCTTATCTCTTCTAGCACCTAGGTGGTTCAATGAACTTCCACTGGAGGTCTAAACTGCTGAGTCTTTGGCAAATGATGTCTGAAGACCTTTGCTTTCTCTCCCAACAGAGTTTGACTGGCAGTATTTAGTTTGTGTCCCAATGAACCAGTATCAGAATATATTTACTGATAAACTTCATTCACTTTGTAAATTGCTTTGGATTGTGTGTATGTCAAATACCGTAAATACAGTAAAGTGAAGGGAAATGGAACATTTTTGAAATTGGAGTTGACGACCTTGGGACTTAATAATAACGGAGCAGTGGTGTGGTGTGTAAAGAGCGTCCGCTGTAAAACCTAAGAATGATATAAGAATGGTGATAGTGTAAGTGCTGTGCAAAGGAAATTTCGGCTTCATTACCAGTTGGGACGTCATGACTGTGTCCCGTCTGCTAATTTTGAAGAAACTGGTTCAGCCTTAAAAAAGAAGTCCCCAGATAGTGTTCAAAGGGCAGCATACCAGAGAATATCAAGGCTGTACAAGTTGCCATTTAAAGGAGCCCTCGCTGCTCCATTCCACAACATGCATCATCGATGTTTCTTCGAAATTACGCACCTATGTTGTAATCGCATGAGCAGAAGGGACACAATCATGACGTCCTAATCATCAAAATTTCCTTTGGCGCAGCACTTGCTTCATTATAACTAATAGCGAGGGGTTCTAAAGCGGCTAGCACTGGTTCCAAACAATTGTAGACGCCTCAGGGTTGCCAAATCCTCATTCCAAAATTTTCCACCTTGTATAAAGCTACGTTTAAGACAATAACACAGTGTAAAAGCGCCTGATCCCATATTGCATATTCTGAACAAACATAGACACAACACCTAACATATAAAAACTCAAATAAGAGATAATAACAGGGGCAACACCTTCCTCTTGACTTGTTTTTGCAGGTGATGATAAATGCGATTAGCTTAGGCTTAGCCTGCGGCATGATATTGACTCCGTGACAACAGATGTACAGGTGAGCAGAAAAGCAGAAGTCTATATGCTCGGTTCAGAAGCGCAGAGAAGTTGAGGTGGGAAGAAGAAATAGGGGAAAAAAAGAGGAAGTACACATGGCTTGGGTTTGTAAAGTGAGGTTTGTAGTGTAAACAGTGCAGCTCGGCAAGACACTACGGACAGCTACGCCAGTTTATCAACCACTTTGAAAGTCAAATTGGACTTTAGAGGGGAAGCTCGGCGCTTCGGAACAATAGCAGGGAACATCTGGTTTTTAAGCGTATTATTTTGTGGGTTTCAAACTGTAACATGTTTATGGTTCTTGTGCACAAGTGAATACAATGAAACCCTGACACCATGGATAATGAGTATGCTTATTATCAGTTAGGCACATAGACATTATTTTCTACAGACAGTTCAACATGTATTGTAACATGGCTACTCATCATTGGACAGCAATAAAGTAAATGTAATTCATTAGGGTACTTAAGTAGCATTTTCACGCATTTGTACTGTAGTTAAGTATTTTCATTTGGGGAGACTTTTACTGCATTTACCTTTTTATTTATACGTGGATAAACACTGGTCAAGCACACAGCAAGTCACCAAGCAGGGTAGAGCGCATACTGTGTTTTGAACTCGTTTTGATTTGTCGCTTGGTGGTATTTACTTAGCACAAACATACAATTGAACATCAGCAAGCAGAATATTTCGGAAGGAATAAATGATTCTAACTTTTTTTTTAAGTAGTGTAAAAGAAAGTTTTGGGCTCATGATAATTGTAATTGATATCAATTCAGTGTTTGATTTATTAATGTCATTATATTAATAGATTGTAGTTTTAAGAGTAACATTAGAGAATTTTTAGATATACTCTTTAAGCAAGAGTCTTTTGACAAAAATGATAATAGGAAAATTATAGCCATAATAAATAATTTTAATACTTAGGTACATTTTAAGGCAAATACTTTTGTACTTTTACTCAATTGAAAGTTTAAAAGTTTTTTACTGGGGTAATATTTTACCTTACGTATTTCTACTTTAAATTAAGTACAATGTGTTCTTCGTCCACTGCTGCTACTCATTCACTGTACACATTCTTGTATCGTTATGAATCTTCTCCAAAATCCAAGTGCTCCTGGGTAAAATGTGCCTCATCCCAAAATAACCCAGACTGCACTACGTCCTTGGTGGAGCTATGGTGTAACTGTGGTGTAAGATTTTTTTTTGGTTGCTATTTTGCTATTTAATATGAATTTATCCCCTGTAAAAAGTCAAACCCAGAGAAAAACCTATGCTGAGGATGAGTAAGGTGACACTTGATGATCTTATGTTGCTTTACCAAGAACGTATGCATTTATGATTTATTATACATGGTGGTGACAATGACGATGATGATTATGATGAAAATGAAGCTGGATACCTGGATTTAAATTTCCTCTTCTTGATCTGCGATGATAGCTCCATGCTGTGGGACATCTGTGCCGTCTCCTCCTCCTGGCTTCGGTATGTCACAATTTTAGCTGCCATGTTAAACCTGCAAAAACACCGCACGGTATAGTTGAAGGACAGTTCAATTAGAATAACTTGTGTTGCTTGGTATTACTGCTCATACAATCACCATTAGCATCACCATTAATGTCCCTGTCAACATAGTTTTGTGATTACCGCCTTACTGGTATATCCTTATCTACCGCCTGCTCATATGTGCAATTATCATTAGCAGACCATGAGTTAGCAGGGCAATGGTTATAATCATAGAAACACAGAACAAGAGCTTTATGCATGTTTGACATCAGAAATCTTGCCAGCAGTCATTACATAGTTGTGGTGCAAAAAAAAAAACCAAAACATCCAGTCTATGGCAGTTCCATGTTTGAAAGCAGGTTGATGATAGAGATCAGGGTAAAAATTGGTTTCAGGTTGGTTCAAGCTGACAGGAAGGCCATAGCAACTCAAGTACACCCTCGTCAGAACCATGATCAACAGAATAGCATTTCAGAATGCTTTTAAACAATGTAAAACCATGGTAACGCTCATAGACATAATGCTTTTGTGTATATCTTAAAATAAATGTTAAATCCTTCCATCTTTGCTTTATCTGATTAACATCGGTGTGGATAATTTCAAGGATCTAGAAAACAACGGATCCAAGTGAAGTTTAAAATAAGCTCCATAACCAAGTTAACGCTTATGCTCCGTTTATCTCTTTAGCCCTGGATAAAGGATGACTAAACACTTCTAACTAATTTGTTTGCAGAGACTTAACTGGAGATTTTTGTTAGGTTTAAACCTTTTGTTTTGACAGACGTATTGTGACTTGTGACCAACATTGGCACATTGGCAACAACCAACAAAGTACTAGGCAAACACACTTCATTATACAGTATATATATGGGTCTTTTTTCACTCCCGGAAAATTCGCACATCAGCATCCAGCAGTGGCAGCAGTGGCAGCAGCGGCTAACGAAATCAAAATGAAGTTAAAGTTTCATTTATGGATGCACTGGAAGGCAACGCTACTGTATCCCTGGTTTAATTACATTCCTGCATAAAATGTTTTATTTTTCATTTCTCATCCTTTTTCTTTTTCATCGTTATAACACTTAGCCTAAATTGCAAGTATTTAACATAATTCATAGCTTCCAAAAATACAAAAATTAAAAAAAGTTCTTTGTTCTGAGATTCTACCTTTGAGTGTTCTCCAAAAGAAACTAAAAGAACTTTACATTTTTTTATAATGTAATTCCTGAGGTAGTTGTATAACCATACATACTGTTCATTGCTAATGTTGTGAAGTATGTAGTGCAGAAACTTTGGAAATAACTAAGCAAAAAGTAAATGCTACACTATACAGCTAGCAAAGTGCGTTTAGCCTTTATTTTCTAAATGACTTTTTGGGTAGCTGTAACAGATCTGTGAGGGGTTTCAAAAACAAGTTCATAAGTATTTTTGAATTTTTTATCGTCTGTGGATTTTCTTTCAAATGAACAAAAACCAGGTAAGTGGTAACTCAGTGGTTAAGTCTAACACTACTGATCTGAAGAACGGGGGTTCAAGACCCAGTTTCGCCAAGCTGCCACACTTAGACCCCTTGAGAAGGGCCCCCAAACCTCTGTGCTCCAGGGGTTCTGTATCATAACTGACTCTAGTTTTCCAACATTGCTGAGATATTCAAAGAAAGAATTTCACCATAATCTACATGTGACAAGTAAAAAGCACCTTTACATTACTGTATGAAAATAGGGTTACTTAGTAAAATATATAGAGATTGTTATTTTCAAATGTGGACAATTATTTTGGGAGAAGAGACAAGACATTCCTTTTATCATGTTAACATTGCAAAGAATAAGCGATCATACACCGACCAGGCATAACTTTATAGCCACCTATCAGGCATAACATAATGACCACCTGCCTAATATTTGTGTTGGTCCCCTTTATGCTGTCAAAAGAGTAGAGACCCATGGAGCATTAACAGCATGAACTTCTTCAGTAATTTTAGCTACAGGAGCTCGTCTGTTGGATCGGACCACACGGACCAGCCTTCGCTCCAAACGTACATCAATGAGCCTCGGTCGTTCTCGACCCTGTCGCTGGTTCACCACTGTTCCTTCCTTTGATCACTTTTGATAGAAACTGACCACTGCAGACCAGGAACAGCCCACAGGAGCTGCAGTTTTGGAGATGCTCTGACCCAGTTGTCTACACGTCACAAATCTGCCCTTGTCAAACTCGCTAATATCCTTACAGTTGTCCATTTTCAGGCTTCTAACACGTCAAATTTGAGGACAAAATGTTCACTTGCTGCCTAATAAATATATCCCACCCACTAACAGTTGGCTATGATGAAGAGATAATCAGTGTTATTCACTTCACCGCTCATAATGTCATAATACTACCTGCAATACGTACTTTTTCCTTATTTGTATTGAAACATTGTGTTGTGTAAATACTTGTATACTTTAGTATGTCTATTCGTCTATTCTTTTATATATTTGCATTTATGAATTTTTTTTTTTTGCTGCTGTAACAAAGAAATTTCTTCACTGTGGGACAAATAAAGGTATATCTTATCTTATAAAGTTATGCCTGATCGGTTTATAATTAATTTGACAGTGCAACATTAAATAAAAATATTACAACATCAGCCAGTATTACAAAGAACATGATTTGAGGAAAGAAGACAGAACCAGAGGAGACAGAGTTCGAAACCCCCTTAAACGCCCCTTTGTGGCCTGTTGAGTGAATAATACTTCATTAGTTCGGGTCTGCATGCTGCCCACTGTGATCTCGAAATCATTTATCACAGGAGGCACTATGGGAAAAACATTCACACGCATATGCTTAGCAGAACTAGGCCACTTTTGAGGAATGACTTTATTTACAGTGAACTTGCAGCCACCGCTTGTTTTACTATCACAACCTGAGTATTCCCCCCCCCCC
>MU564352.1:3600729-3617056 GCA_024362625.1 Silurus asotus | reverse complement strand
TGAGTTTCCCCCCCCCCCCCCCTTCCTATTGTCCTGTTGGATTTCTTTATATTGTTTAATCTAGTGCACAAAAGGATCGGGGAGTTGAAAATACACTACACTGGAATGAACAGGGAATAAAATAGCCTCGTTTTGGTGGAAGATTTATGACTGAAATTGTGATAAACGCTTCAGGTTGAAGAAGTGTGATTTGTCTTGTGATGCTAGAGATCTCAAGACATGGTCTTGAATCAAATTTTGGGTTTGTTCAGAATACGATCTGTAAAACGATGTGAGTGGTTTCATTTAGAAGGAAAAAGTACACCGGCTTTTGAGCCTCTCATGTCTAAAAGGCCACCAGTTTTTGATTATTGTTATTGTGGTTGGCATGTACCTTTAATATTTAATGGTATACAATTTACCATATTATTTACCACAGTAATGTTTAATTATCAAGGTTATCTGGTGGTCTAGTGGTTATGATGCGACGCTCTCACCGCTGCGGCCTGGGTTCGTTTCCCGGTCAGGGAACCAACCCCAGCCATTAGGGTTGCACAAGCAGGTGCACTCTTAGTGCCGGTCCCGAACCCAGATAAATGGGGAGGGTTATGTTAGGAAGGGCATCCAGCGTAAAAACATGTGTGGATGATCCGCTGTGGTGACCCCTAATAGGAGAAGCTGAAAGAAAGTTAATGTTCAATTATCAAATCTGATTGGTCAGAATGTATTGATTCATTTTCTTTAAAAGTTGCTTTTATACTAATTCCATGTACAAGGTGAATATCAATGTACTAATACGTACGCTTCCAGAATCTGTACAGACATACAAATTTGTTCGTATTCCTTGAATTGAAGTAAAAATAATTGAATTATTGTGATTGTTTCAGACTAATTCTTTCAAATTTTCTTAGATGTATACCGACAGGCTATGATGCTTTTGCGAGAATGGGCTTTGAACAGATAAGACCAAACTGTAGTTTTTTGGCGACGCATGTATGAAAATACCCTCATGGATGGAAAATGAAGTTTTCCAAGAAAACAACATGATACCTATTGAGAAAAATGGATTATGTTTTGTGGCTGTTTTCCTGCACCTGCCACAGGAATCTTGAACTTGTGCACGGTACAATGATATCGCAAGGCTGTCATGCCATTCTTGAGGAGCTCAGCATGGGAACTTAAACAGCAGAATTACCCAAAACATCAGATAAGGGCACCCAAGAATGTTGACAGAACAAAGTAGTTGTTCTGGCTAAAATACCTTATTTTAAGAAATGGCACTTGCTTTAAACCTAGTGAAGCCATACCTTCTGTCTATTTACATTTTTTTTTATTGTTTTTCTCCCCCTTTATTTTATGATGCCATTTATGATGCCCATCTACTTGCATTTTCATAGAATATGATGCTTATGTTGCTAATTTTACAATGTGTAATAACCTATTTGTCATTTATAATTAATGATTGTTACACAATTAATGATTTAAACCTTGAAATTTATTTATTTTTGTTACAATTAAAATTGTAAGAAAAAAAGTTATGGCGGTTAATATTAGGGTTTGGGGTGGAGTTATAATTTGTACCATTTCAGCTCATTTCGATTTTTTTTTTGTGTGTGGATGTGTTCAGTTTGCTTGAACTTGACCTGCCTTGAGGAGCTTTTTGATTTATTTCATTAGCTGTTTTCACTTACACTTTTATCTCTTTAAATCATAATCTCTTTTTTGGACGTTCTTGTAATCTGTAGTATTTTGAATTCAAATTAGAACAATATTGCTAATCGTTATTTGACATCATTGTATTATGGAATTAATGACCTATAATAAGACAATGACATGTTTCGACCGATTAGAGGAGACATGCAATATTTATGTTCATGTCTGTCATTACAGAAGGTTAATCATTCCAGGGTCATTAAGATGAATGCTACTCCGAGAGAACGTGTCTTGGGAAAGAGAATGACAAATTAAAATGTAACTCACGTTTATCAGGAGCAAGTGCGCAGGAATATTAGATCCACAATGTGTCCTTCTCTTATTATTTCGCTTCTTTCTGTCCCTTTCCCCTTTGTGTAAGTGTGTGTTTGTGTGGAGAGTTGCAAAAAGAGGGTGACCCCACTAGACAGACAGTGTCCTTCACTGGCAGAATGCAGTGTGAACCAAGCGGCCTCCACCGCATGGTAGTAAATATAGACCAAGGTCTAAAATGCACGGGTCAATTCGAATTGTCCGGATAGACTTACAGATGACACAATGGGACAAGACAGCGAATACGTCTGTGAGTATGGGGGATTTAAAGCGAACACCAGCTCTGGGCCTGTCTGACTGGCAATACAGTTGTGCATCGGGATTAGGACAGGATTACTCTGCGTAGCACATGGGGTGTGATGAATAACAGCAGGGTTTTTCCTGTCTAGATTTACTCAATCGTTCCCTGTCCTGAGATTGAGCTCTCAGCTAAGTACGTGCTTTGTGTCTAAATGTCAATTTATTAGATTTCCACTTCTACATAGAAACTGCATTCACAAATCCTCAAATGCCAGCTAAAAAGCCTGGCTAAGGAGGTAAGAATCTACCGAAAATCTAGTATTTATGTAAATGATAAATGCAAAAAGAACAGGAATGAAAATGGCTGCCACTGATTTTATTTGTAAGAAGGTGGTTGCT
The DNA here is from genome assembly GCA_024362625.1 of Silurus asotus. NCBI lineage: Eukaryota > Metazoa > Chordata > Actinopteri > Siluriformes > Siluridae > Silurus > Silurus asotus. The sequence continues at coordinate 3,614,413 of MU564352.1, read as the reverse complement.
CGGTGGTTAAGGTTTTGGGTTGCTGATTGGAAAGTCAGGGTTTAAAGCCCTAATATGACCAATCTTGTGGCCCTTGAGCAAGGCCTTAAAACATCTGCACTTCAGGGGTGCTGTAACATGGCTGACTCTGTGTTCCAAACATTGCTGGGATATGTGAAGAAAAAATTTCACTGTTCTGTACATTTGACAAGTAGAAATAATTTTCTATTAGGTCTTATAAAAAATTAACCGACACATACTTGCCAAACATTCTCAAATGCACATCAGAATTTATGTTTAATTAACAATATATAAATAAAGTAATTTTTGAAGTGATTCTTGATTAAAAATGGCTCGCACGGCTGTAAGGGACTATTCAATGCACACCTGCTGAAAAAAATTAAACACCTCAGGCAAACCAGTACATTAATATGAATGGTTTCCATTACAAATACCTTTGTAAAAGAGGACCAGAGGAAAAACAGGTGGGATAAAAGAAATAAGACTGGATAAAAAAGAACTAGAGGAAAGGGTGACTAGAGGACAGAAAGACAACAAAAATGGAGAGAAACATGTTTTTATTTTTTTATCAAACACACAAGCTCCTATTATCTATTTCCTGTTTCTGCACTTGTTTCTTTTGTTCCACTAAACAAAAGGAGAAATTGAGCCATTTATGATAAGCTAGAAGCTAAACCAGTGATCTAAGCTCAGGTTGAACAACTGTGGACACAACTGTGAAATTTGTTTGAAATGACTGACACTACTGTTTCGCTAAACTTTAGTGGCGGCCATTTTGAATCAAGAACCACTTGTACCTGTGGATGTAGTTTGTATAGAAAGCAATGAGTTATACAATTGTTATTCTTTAGCTATGAGACAGCTGAAGAATGTATTTAGCAGGATGCTGATTTATTCGGCACTTATTAGCGGAAGCATATTTAGTGTTCCTTTATTAATTTTGCCCTGCTGCTGCATGCTAGCAGAGATAACAAGAATAGCTAATAACTGTCATAGAATCTGAATACAAAATTCTCTTAGTCAGTAAATAAGTAAATGATGTATATGTAAATGATTGATTCTTGATACAAAATGTTAGCCATAATTGTTACAGACTACATAATGCCATAATACAATAGAAAACAGTTGGTTATACAATTTATTTGCAATTAACTATTTTAGGCATTTATAATAAACGTTTGACTCACAATCAATAATTCATTTAGGTATTTAAATGAGTTCACTACACTCTCACAAAATCGTTTTTTGCTTGTTTCTCCGAGGGAAAATATTTGTTCTATATTAAACTTTATGCGTTACTCCATAGGGGCTAAATGAATCCTTTAGGGTGTTAGATAAAGCTTTCAACCCCCAAGAATGCATTTGTATATGCTAAAAATAAAGATACAATATGCTAAACATATTACATCATTATTTTAAGAGAGCCCATGCATTTTAAAAATATACCTTTACCCACAATCCCATTCTCGGGCCGTTTTTAATTCAAGGAGCCGTTAATCATTTGCAGGCTTTTGTAAAGGAGCTGCAGCTCTGGCACTGTCTCATTAAGTGTCACTGTTCCAAGTCGATTTAGATATAAAAACAGCATAGCACCAGACAAGGCCATGTGCTGTGAGTGCGTGTTATTTATAAGCCTTTACTGACTACACCTGGTCCTGTAAACAATGCAGGGGAGGTGCCAGGCTTTTTCTGTTCTCATATATCATTCAACACATTTAGACTAAGAATAACTCAGCCACTGTTGTCGGGACAAGGCTACAGCAAAGATCTAATTTTACAAATGACTCTCATTTCATGTGTGATTATACACAGAGCAGAACTTTTTTCAGCCTGTGTTGGTTCTGTAGCGAGAAACACCTGACGAGGTGCTGGAGGAGTAAGTTGCAAGGTTAAACCTCTTTAAATCCGACATGTTTGCCACACGCAACGCAAAAAAAAATTGGAGTCTACATCTTGAAATCCTTGTCATTTTTCTTAAATCATTCCTGAACAAATGTATGCAGTGTTTCAGGACATTAATAAAAAAAGAAAGAAAGAATGAAAGATGCTTTATACTTGTCACATGTACTTTACAGCAAAGTGAAATTCTTTCTTTGCATATCCCAGTGATGTTAGGAAACTGGGGTCAGAGTGTAGAGTCAGCTATGATACAGCACCCCTGGAACCCAGAGGATTAAGGGCCTCACTCAGGGGCCAAGAATGGCAGCTTGTTAACACTGGGGCCTAGTAACCCAATGCCTGAACTGAACTACCACTGAACTACCACTGAACTGCAACTTCCCCCATAATATAAAGACATTGGAAGCACACAATTAAATATAATGTCCCTTAAACTAGGAGACCGAATCTCAAGATATACTTTACATGTGGCTAAAGATCTTGAGTGGTTTGCTATATAGCTCTAAACTCAACCCTGAACACCTCTGAAATGAAATAGATGCAGACTGCGTGCCATGTATGCCTGAATGAGCAGCACTCCAAAATCTAGTGGAACACCTACCCAGAAGAGTGAAAGTTATTATAATGGTAAATTGGATCTAAACTACTGTATCTTGGCAAAAGAAAGATATAAAGTGAAGTATAAGTAAGAAAAGTATTATGCATTACAATAAACTTAACATATGCAGTCTGCATATAATTTAAGTAGACAATAACTACATTTAAGTACACTATATATATTTTTACAAGTAGCACATTGAAGGAATAGTTTTGTAGCTTGCCTTTAGTTGAAATTTTATTAGTAATAATAAGCCCTAGACAGTCAGTAACTCCAAAAACACCCTAAAGCAGTGGACTGAACTGCAAAAACACCATCAAATAGACAAATTACTATAATTACTAAAGAAGCAATAAAACACTAGTTACACACACACACACACACACACACACACACACACACACACACACACATAGTGCCAACACCATGGCTGATTAAAGAAAAAGAAATTCAAACCAATTACAAATTGTCCAAAAGCCAATTTTAGCGTTGAGTATGAAGTAATATGGGAGTCTGAAACAGAATTTCCTTCTAGTGGTGTGTAATTTCATTGTGCGCCACATCCACTTTAATTCAATCCTGAATTCATGAGCTCTGCAAGCATTAAGGAAATAGTAAAAAAAAGAGGCTGTAGGTTTCTTCTTTTGTCCAAAAGATTACAAAATGGAGGGATGCTAATTATTAGCTAGTTTTAGCGTCACTATTTTCTTGTCACTCATGTTTGGAAAACAGCAATTTAGCTAGCTTTACCTGATCAAAACTACACTCTCTCTCCACTTCCTGGTTGTTTGCTTCAACCTGGTGAAGTTAAAAAGTGAGATAAAGCTGTGGTTTATATATTATAGCCGAGACAATTCTTATTTGTCACAAAGGAAATGCAAGTTTATGATATCTCTTTATCTCTTCAACCTATCGACACCAAGGGCAGTAAAATGACACGTCACGTCTAATTAAAAAAAATGCAGATTTTTATCTTAATGAATCAGTACTATATGCAAACCTTAAAATTATTTTTTTAATGTAAAAAAAAAATATATTATTATATATTATTGAAAACATTTTTACAACTTTTTACATTGGTCCCTGGTGGTCTAATGGTTAGGATGCGGCGCTCTCACCACTGCGGCCTGGGTTCGATCTCTGGTCAGGGAACCGACCCCAGCCACTATTAATGCCAGTCCCAAGCCCAGATAAATGGGGAGGGTTGCGCTAGGAAGGGCATCCAGCGTAAAAACGTGCCAAATCAAACATGCGGATGATCCGCTGTGGTGACCCCTAACGGGAGAAGCCGAAAGAAAGTTAGTCGGCGGCTCCCAGTGCAGGTCCCCTGAAAAAATCTTTCTTACACAATGTTTCTTAGAACTGTTGAATAAACCCAGTATCATGCTTGCAACTGTGCCAAATCGCAGTCATGCCGATATTCAGTGCATAATTGTGATGTGTTTCATCCACATGAAACAATGTACTTGACCTTTAGTTTTGAACTGGCACAAAAAGGCATANNTATATATATATATATATATATATATATTTATTTATTTGTATTATCCTGTGATCATGCCTGGTTAAAAAAAAGGAAGCTCTGAAGAAAACGGCTTGACAATATTCAAAGTGCTAGACAAAAAGGAATTAACAAGACAATGCAAACAACAAAACAACCAACATAAGTCAAAACAAAGAAGTGCCGATGCAAACTGGAGTGAGATCAACTGTGTTCGAATGATCACTAGACTATAAAGGTTTGATTGATCTTGATGATCATGTGACAGTGCCGGTGATCATGTAACAGGCTGGGGATCTGGTTACAGGTCTGGGGATGATATCAAAGCGCTGAAGATCCTGTTACAGAAGTTGGGGATCATTTTACAGGATTGGGGATGATGTGACAGGTTTCGGGATCCTGTTTCAGGGCTGGGGATCGTGAGAAATTGAGTCTTTCTGCATCCTTGTTACTGTGATAGATCTTATTTTTGCCAGAACATCAGTGAATTTTATATTTGATCTGATAATTGGACTAATGCTATACCTGGATTTCGGTTGTAAAACTCTCTTTTTGCAAATATTTATTGTGTGCCTTTAATGACCTATGATTAATTAAAGGACATTGATGGTAAGTGACCTCTTAGAGCGGAAATAAGTCTTAACCAGTTCATGCTTCACTATTCATACACACTAATGTGTGCATCACAAGCTGTTTATAGAAAGTTTAAAACCGGCAGTTCATTAAGAACATAATGAAGCTTGTACACTCTTGGAGACCAATTAAGCTCCAAAATGTATGTGAATATACATTAGGAGTGTGTGTGTGTGTGTGTGTGTGTGTGTGTGTGTGTGTGTGTGTGTGTGTGTGTGTGTGAGAGAGAGAGAGAGAGAAAAAAGAGGAGAGTGTGAGGGAGACTAACGTTGTATTATATTAATTATCCAGTCATCCATGAAGCTGTTTCATGACAGAATTTGACAGAGAAATGTGGAGATACATCCCCCACACACCAATTACATACATTTCACAGGCAGGCAGGAATTAAATGTACACAATTGCTCAAATTGTACATTCGTTTATTTCACAGAAAAGAATATGTATCGATAATCAAGATGCTCTTATCTTAAAAGATTTAGATATTAGAATTAAATATAGAAATTTCATCAATCGAATCGATTCATCCTTTAATTATGTTCCTTAGACTTCTGTTTGGTTTTAAGGTTTTTAGAGTGCTCATTGAAATCGTTCAGTAAATGTAATAATGTATAATATATTAGCATGTTTTTGTTTTCAATATGAAGCCAGTTTGGAGGAGATGTAAAAATGGGGTGTGCAGTATCTGCAGTGCACAGGTGTGCCGCACATAGGGGGGGCGCTATTGCATGTTATGCAGTGTATAGTATTTGCCCCATTTTTTTTTGGAGGGGAGAAAGGGCACCAACCATGATCTTATATACCTCTTAGGAAATGTGCAGTTGCACCCTGTTTGAGAATTAATGCACTTTTTAACACTTGCATTTTTTCCCTCCAATTTTCCCATCAAGAAACATGGCTTTATGTTCCTATAATAATTAATAGAAATTTCCACAATTCTGTATTGTCTCAATGAGTCATTTTTTAGTGCCAATATATCTGTCTAAACCATCTTACAAGGTTGTAAAGGTGAAGCTAACAAAGTCATGAAGCATTTTTACAAACAAGCTCTTGGGCTCCTGAGCAAGGCCCCTAACCCTCTGTGCTCCAGGGGCACTGCATCATGACTGACCTGATCTCAGTAGTCTAACACTGCTGGGTTATATGAAGAAATAATTTTACCATACTCTAACACAGTGGTCCCCAAACCCTAGGCTGTGGACCGGCACCAGTCCGTGGGTCAATTGGTACCGGGCCGCACAGAAAAAATAAACATAACTTACATTATTTCCGTTTTATTTATTATTTGATTCTGAACGATGTTTTATTTAGTCCGTGACGCAAACAAGTTTGAGGACCGCCGCTCTAACGTATATGTGACGAATAAAACGCACTATGAATAACTGTAGAATGGAGTATATGTGAGACACACATATTGATCTGTTTCTGTATTTATTTCACCCTAAATCCTCAAACCTCCTTTAATGAGAATCTAATTGCCTTAAAAGGATTTGGCTTCTTTAAAGCCAGGTCTCTGTGGGCGTAAGGAATTTTTTTCACCCGTGCTGGTAGGTGTTTAAAATTCCTGGAGCTGTTGAAGCAAGAAGTGAAAATTACATAGTTATATGCGCAAATACGTTTCCAGTAAAAAACAGTAGGTATATCCTTTTCATTTAAGTAGAAAATAATATTTACTCTCAGAAAGAAACTGTACCTTTTAAGGTACAAGTGTTCGTCCCTGGGGTGCTACCCTGAAGGGTACAATTTCGTACTCCCAATAGGTACAAAATTGTACCTTCTACCTTTGTACCATTCCAGCTGAAATGTTGTACAGCAAGGAACACAATTGTTGCAATGAAGGCACTAAAGTGTACCTTAATAAAAGCAACATCAGGATACTGTTCCAGTCATTTTGGTCCTTTGGGTAGATGCATGCATAAACAAACAAACAAACAAACAAATAATATAAATCAAAGGTACAAAAATGTACCTTTCACGTCTGAATCTGGAATGTTGTACCTTTATAACTTGTTTTGGGAACAAAATATTCCCCTAGGGACTAGCTATTACATTATTGAATGTAATAATGAAAGTCAGTAGGAATAAGACAGAGGACATGTGTATGAATGAGAGGGAGGGAAGTGGAGGGGTGCGGTTGCAGGGAGAAGGTGGAGGTGTTCAGGTACCTGGGGTCAACAGTGCAAAGTAATGGAGAGTGTGTAAGAGAAGTGAAGAAAAGAGTGCAGGCAGGGTGGAGTGGGTGGAGAAGAGTGATAGCAGGAGTGATTTGTGATAGAAGAGTATCTGTGAGAGTGAAAAGAGTGTGGTGAGACCTGAGATGTTGCATGGATTAGAGACAGTGGCATTGAGTAAAAGACAGGAGGTGGAGCTGGAGGTAGCAGAGCTGAAGATGTTGAGATTTTAATTGGAAGTGACGATGATGGACAGGATTAGAAACCAGTTTATTAGAGGGACAGCGCATGTAGAATGTTTTGAAGACAAGGTGAGGGAGGTGAGATTGAGATGGTTTGGACATGTGCAGAGGAGGGACATGGGGTATATCAGTAGGAGAATGCTAAGAATGAAGCGGCTAGGAAGGAGGAGGTTTATGGAGGTGCTGAGGGAAGACATGCAGGTAGTTGGTTTAAAAGAGGCAGATGTAGAGGACAGAGGGGGTATGGAGACAGATGATCTGCTGTGGCGCCCCCTAATGGGAGCAGACGAAAGTAGAAGAAGAAGATCATTTAATGTAATAAATATGATGTTGCTAAAGCTCAATAACTGCTCAGTTGTATGAATGAGATTAATTTATGTCACTCTGGATAAAAGCATGAGGAAACGATGAAGAGATAATCAGTGTTATTCACTTCACTGCTCATAAAGTTATAATGTCATAATGTTATACCTGATCATTATATGTAGATGGACCATTTGCTGTACCTCTTGTCTTTATCCCGGTTTCGTTTCACTGTGTTTGTTTTGTATGTGTGCACTTTATTTAATATTTTTGCGTCCGCTTCCTGTTCGTTACACGACACGGTTCATATTAGAACGATGGCTAAATACTAGTCACATTAATACCTCTTTTTTAGTTTGAACACTCTTGTTTGCACAGTCACTGTAAACTTATTACTCACTATAAACTTACTTGTAGTGTAGCTTTTGCTTACATTGAATGTTAAACAAACACTGTTATTTTTTTAGCTAGCCAGTTATTAAGCTTAAGTCAAAGGTACTGTGGCAGCTAGCTTGTTGTCTGTTGTTTAGGATCCAAAATACAATAAAAAATAAGAAATTTTGAGACATTGTGAAACCATTTTCACACAATATATTTGACCATGCAACTGCCACGTAGTCTGCAAACTTCACACGGCTGTTCAGGTCATAAAGCGATTTGATTGTGATGTACCAGTTGTAACTAACCAGACAGAGTAGGCAAGTCAGACCTTTGCCTTGTTTGTTTAAAACTCCCTTATATATATATATATAATTAGGAGAGCAAAACAGTGAAGCGTAATCTGTAAAAATGAAATACAGGATAGGATAACGCCGTTTCTCCACTTTATTGTGTTCAGATTCAAATGAGCATGGTTGAAGTTAACTCCCAAACCAGCAAGCCTCCCCAAGGATCATCCACACCCAAAAGCCTGAGAAACTCGACCTGCTTTTTCAAAATTCACATTTCAGCATATACAATATCATCACATTCTTATTCCGTAGACAAAAGATTGACAAAAGTAACTGTATATACAACAGGTCACATGTTGCCGAATGACACAACAATGATACAACACAAATACAGAGTTACAGGTAAATCGTGTATAAACATTAAACAGGGCTATCAGTCATGACGTACAGTATTTTTTCCATTTCATATGTAAACGCTTAAAAAATGTAATCGATTCGAAATGCATGTTCAGTGATATTTAAAGCAGTACTTCAGCCAATAAAAAAAAAGACATTCCAAAAATATGATATGTAGTGTGTAAATCTTGGATTTGGTTCTGCACTGCAGCTATGAGGTATAAGCAAGTGAAGCTTATAGTAATTAGCAGAAATATTTTTTAGGGAACTTCTAAAACACTGGCTCTCTGATGAGCTAGTATACATGTTTCTAATCGTAAAGATAGCTAAAGTAAACAACAACAACCCTCTATAATGGCTTGATGACATCTGAAGCTCATTTGAACACCAGAAATCAGAAATGAGACTGCAATCATTAATCAAGCGTTATCACAGCCTCTTCAACTTCTCAACAAAACATACACATGACATTCTTACAGTATAAGATAATGTAGGTAGTACATAATGCTACAGACATCAAGTCAAGTCTTGTATCGAATGACACAATAAACTTTACAATAATTTCTACAATTTACATCATAGCAACCACTTGAGATAATGACAATTTACCAGGCATTACAACATACAATATCCCCATTCCATTCTCATACATCAAAACCCTCACTCTTCTACTGCTGAGCTTTTGGCATGGTTTCACCAGGAAACAAAGAGCCTATTTACAGTCAGCTAATAACTTCTGTCTGGTCAAAGCAGGAAATAAATAAACAGATAAGAAAAAAAAAACATTCTCATAACTAGTAAGTTATTTTGGCTCGACGTTTGGCTGCTACCTGAGCTGCACAAATTTCCTAAAAGTATGCGAACAGTATGTGAACACCTAAGCATTACTCTAACATGTGTTTGTCACAATGCTATGTGGTTTTCTGTTTTTGTATGTATTTTACTAATTACTTAGTTTACTACTACTTTCTTTCGGCTTTTCCCATTAGGGTTTGCCACAGCGGACCATCCGCATGTTTGATTTGGCACATGTGTTTATGCTGGATGCCCTTCCTAATGCAACCCTCCCCATTTATCCGGGCTTGGGACCGGCACTTAGGTTTTGTGCAACCCTAATGGCTGGGGATGGTTCCCTGAGCGGGGATCGAACCCGGGCCGCAGCATTGAGAGCGCCGCATCCACCAGGCCACCAGGAAACAAACTAATTCATTACTTTGCATGAAGATTTTTAGTTCACTAAAATGGCTGGGCCCGAATTTTCCTTGCATGAAATGGACAATACATGGGTTGCCAAGGTTGCACAAAAAAGACTTGAAGCTTTGAAGGAGCCCTGATCTTAACTTGACAAATATAAGATGAATTGGAATGCTGCCTGTGCAGAAAGCCTCCTTAGCCCACATCTTTCTTGTATTTACTATGCACTTGAATAGGTAAAAGGTCCTAAAAATGATGTACGACATGCACATATGAGTATGATGCCTAGGTGTCCCCATACCTTTGGCTATACAGTTGATTTCAGTCAAACTACATAAAAAATATATTAGATGCAAAAACGTAAACCAGTTTCAACTCTTCCATCACATTTCACACCTCACCACCTAGCTTAGTGTTAATGTTGAACACACCTGCTTCAACTGCTTGACATTTAACTAATGAGTCAGAGCTGGGGTGTGTGTGGTAAGTGCTGGAGCATCTTAAACTTCAAATGGTGTGAAGCTGTAATCCTTCAGGCTTAGCTACAGTATGAGTACCACTACAAAGGCCATTGATACGAGACATATGGGAAATGTGCTCATTAGCAAGCACTCAAGAGCTTCTTCAGTCTCCTCATCCTTCCTGTAGTCCTACCTAACATCTGCTGCTCGTAGCTGACCAAGCACCCAGTCTTGCATTTTAAATGCATCCTTTGCTCAATGAGCGGGTTTCATTTTTGATTAACATCAAGACTTATTTTAAGCCAGCACCAAGAATTCAACCCAAAAACACACTATCCTTGGATTTGAACCATCCATCCATGTAGAAAGTTCGCTTCAATTACTGATGGTGATTCATCTGCATCCTCTTCTGTTTTATGAAGTAGAGTGTCGCTCACGATGCTGTTCATATCATTAGCCAGAGGATCTGGTAAGATTCCTGCTACCCAGTTGTCTCTGTAGTGTGAAGTAAAGTTTGATAACAGTCCTTTGGTTTCAGTAAATGGTAACTCCGAACAGCTCTGAGGGACTCTGTTTGGTAGGTAGGCTTTGCTGTAATTAGGACTTGATTCATTGTCTGTGCAGTCTGACTCCTCAGTGGAGTAAAGATCTGTCAGCAGAAGAGTCCTCTCCTCAGGTGGTGATCTTACCCCAAGGGACATGATCTCTGAGCTATGGATTACATTTGGAACTAAACGCTGGGGTGCCAAGCCGGTGAACTCCAGTGTGCCATCATTTAAACGTGACACTGGCAGCACCAAAAGCTCACTGGTGGAGACTGGCTCCATCATGCCCAGGTCCTCTTCTGGATCTGTATTAAGCATCACTGGGAAAAGATCCTCTTCTTTACAAGAGGACAACCCAGGGCTGATGGAGTCTCCTAACCCACTGTCGGTAGCACAACTAGACAGCTCCTCTTGCTCCTGGGGGATCTTCACGCCCACCACCATGCTATAACTGGTGCAGGACTCAGCACTCTTGTCACTAACTGGTGCTGCCTGTTGATTAGTGTAAGAATGACAGTGCCAGTCTTGATTGTGATAGTTTGGGACTGGGTAACCTGTCATGCTCACAGCTGTCGACTGCTTCAGTACATTTAATATAGTTAGTTCAGGCTTGATAGTCTTCCGAGATTCAGTGCATAACATCAGGGTGGTTATCTCCAGTTTGGGCTCTGGGTTGAAATTAGGAATGGTGTCCACTGAAATGAATTGCTACAGAGTCAAAGAGAACAGAAGTATAAATTAGCTTTATAGTCAGTTTCACATTTATACAACAGATCTCTTTTATTGTTTTGATGATTGTTGTGTGATTTTTCAACCCTGGATCTTGATATTGGAATTTAACAGAAGAAGAATTTCTTCTTTTTTACTATATAAAGAATGAGAAAGGGCTGTAGAGGCTTCTGTGGCTAAGGGCTGTGTGGTTAAAATGTTGGACTTCTAATCAGAAGGCCATGAGTTGAAATACCAGCACCACCAATGTGCCAATGCTGGGCCCTTAAGCCATGTTCTTAACCCTGAACCCTGCTCAGATGCATAAATGAGGTAAGAACATCTGCCAGATGCCATACATGTCAAATATAAATTTATGGAGTTAAATTTAAAGAATATGTCAGTATTCAGACCTCAAAAACAGACAGTGTCAAAAATAGATTTGATTTCTTTTGTCAAGATCTTGGCTTTAAACATGGTGCATGGTTTGAATGCAATTCGACACAGACACTTGAATGTGCAGGTTGACTGTGCAAACCCACAATCTGAATACGAGAAACTTTCTTCTTGTAAATACTTATGTCTTTAGATTTTGATCTGCAAATCTAAATATGGATCACAGCCAATGCTACACCTCACAGTACCCCAGGAAAGTGCATACAAATATTTAACCCTAATTTATTTTTATTGACTTGGAAGTTATATGTCTGTTTAAACAGCTTTGGGAAAATTGTCTCCTATGTATTGCATTACAATCATATCAGTGTGAATATTTTAAATACTTATTGGCAGAACTCAAGGGTAATTGGAAATTCAAAGCTATCATTTTTTCTCACTACAGGAACTTAATCAGATTATGTCATAATACATACATAATATAGTGTATGCTATGTATGGACAACATAAGGAGAAGAAAATCACATTAATAATACTAATTAAAAAAATAATAAATTCAGGGAAAATTGGCTGCAGGCCAAAATCTACACATTTGAAGTGTGAGTGCGTGTGAGCGAAGCACATTCCTTTCACACACACACACACACACACACACACACACACACACACACACACACACACACACACACACACACTCACTCACTCACATCTTGTCAATGCCAGTAACATAGAGGTAGAGCTCCTCCTTTCAGGTATACTTACAAAGAGAATTTTCCTAGAACAATTTCCTGATAGAGGGAAAAAAAATTAAGTCTTACCAGCGCCTTGGGCAGGTTCCTCTTCTTTGTGACGTACTGCTGGCACAAAATCAACGGCAATGTAATGAGGAAAAGGGTCACTATCAAAGACATGACGATTACCACAATCCAGGACTTGTATATACCTGAGAGAAACAAAAACAGACCAAAAATAAAGCTTATGCAAATAAAAAATACATTTCAGATTTTTAGGATAACGTGCCTATATGAGTTAATCTCTGGGTAAGAATGAGCAGGTTTGAGAAGTGCACACTTCCTGTAAAATGATATCTTTACAGACATACAAAAAATACAATGGCTTGGACTTAGAACTCATACTTCACACGTCATAAGGTGAGTCCTATGAATACTATGTAGGTGTGATGCTAGGAAAGTTCTAATCATACTGGTTTTTGGCGTGTCCATGATAAACCTTTTAATAGATAATAGAAAATAAATAAATACTCAGTTTTTCTTTTTTTTTTTTTTTTTACCTGGCAAAGTCACACAGAAGGTGGTGTTTTCACTCTGCCGCTTTATGGACGGATGAGTGAGCTCATATAATGCAATGCCACAGTACTCCGTGTTCACTTCTAAATGACTCACTGTAATCAGGCCAGACGTGTTGTGAAACACCTGTAAAAGAAATATGTGATACTTGAGTTAGTGTTTGTTAGTTCAACTTTTTGTGTATTTAAGACAATAGTTCAGTCATAAATGCTGAGGCCTAAGAGATGACAGTTTGTATTTTCATGCTTACTGTAACAATGACAGGAATTTTTGCCTCAATTTATACACGTAATACACGTATGCACTTATCTCATGTTTCAGTGCAATAAAGGAATTGTCATATTTATACTCTGTACATATGCTATACATACAAATACTGGAATCCTAATCCTAACTATTCAACATGATTCAACATTCCTAATATTACTTCTACATTTGTTTAAACAATTCTTCTTTTTGTATAGAATTGAAAAACAAGAAGCTAGCAAGCTGACCTAGCTAGCTAATCCTCAAGACCAAAATATCTTAATTATTTTAAGTAATAATACATACTAGTTATAAATGTATTAGTACATTTAGTACTAATTAGTACATTGTACATTGTACATTTAACTCTCTCTCTCTCTCTCCTCTCTCTCTCTCTCTCTCTCTCTCTCTCT
>MU564352.1:3563794-3600392 GCA_024362625.1 Silurus asotus | reverse complement strand
TTGACTTGACTTGACTTGACTTGCCATGTATGTGCTGCAACTTGTGTATTTGGAGCAATAGTTTAGTCATAAATGCTGAGGCCTAAGACTTGGCAGTTTGCTTTTTCATGCTTAGCAATGACAGGAATTTTTGCCTTATTGTATAAACTTTCACACTTTACTCATGAGTAAAATAGTAAAATAAAGACATATTTACACTCTGTATATATGCTACACATATTACACATATAGAAGTGTGTGTATATATATATATATATTTATATATTTATATATTTATATATTTATATATAAATATATCAAAATCCAGCTTACATTAAAAATTTTCTTAATTATATTAAGTATAAAATGTTAACTTATTCAAGACCAAACCATTTGACATTTAGCATTCAATAAAACAAGTATTTTGACCTAATATACTGTTATTTTAATGTAACGTCTATAGATGCCTGCGATATACATTGGCATTATTACAGTACGATATTTTGCGCTACTTAGTGAATATGTATTTCGAGTTTATCTCTTTGTTTGGGTGTTTCATCTCATTATTTCACAATAGAGAATCTCGAAGTTTACGTTACTGATTATTAGGTTACAAATCATCATTTGTTGTTTACCAGGCAGTCATGAAACAATGAGCTATGAAGATGAATTAGAAATTTGTGGCTTAGAGCTTCTGTACACATGAACCAAACACTCAATTAGTCTGAATTGCTTGAAAACACTCTGTTTACATTATGTGGAAAAGAAGAACCAGTATGGCAGCTAATTTGCCTCAATTCGATGTTTATAGAATCATCTCCTCTGTTTTTTTTCAATTATCTTATACACTATATGGACAAAAGTATTGGAACGAGTGAATTATCCAGCCTTTGCTTGAACTAGGGAATCCAAACCTTTTCCAGCATGACATTGAAACTGTGTACAATTGTCAGCTCCATGAAGATATGCTTTACATGGGTTGGCCTGCTTATAGAGCTCTGACCTCAACCCTATTAAACACCTTTGATATGAATTGGAATGCTGATTGGGATGAAAATACATATACAGCATGATCTTTACAATACAGTAACATGCTATTAACTAATAACTACCTTTCCAGCTTCAGACACCGGGTGTGTGAGATGAACAATGTATTTAACAGATGATATCCCAGAATCATGGCACCTCTCCCAACAGCTGATCTCTTTAATTGAGCGGTTCTGAGGCCCCATAGGAGTTGTGAGTGTAACAGTGAGAGAGGACCTGGTCGCCATCACAGACAGCGCAGGAGCTTCCAGAGAAGCTGACCAGGATAAAAAAGAATGCAAAAAAAGAGGTAGGAAAGGATGTAAAGGGCACAAATTAGTATCATGAAATTACCTGCAGAGATTTCCAATTATATAGCTAAACAATTACAGGCCCACACAATCTTACTTCTTTCGGATGGAATGAAGAGCGTGAATTCGCCGAGGCATAACTCATTGTCCATGATCTTGACAAAATATTTTGAACGAACGTTCGTCATTACTGAGCTGAGGTCACAGGATGTCTCTGAGATGTTCCAGCATCCAGTCATCAGCTTGGCTTTCTCTCCGTATCTGCAAGTAAACAGAATCGTTACATTAGCGATGACAATGAAATATATCGATCTTGACCATTACAAAGTCCTGACACTGTAGACTCAATCCCCTCTTCCGTATTAACAAATGCAAATGTGCAGTGTCTACCATACCAGTATCTCTGTCAGCTGTAGTTATATAAACAAAAAAATTAAACATCTTCTGACTAACCAGGATATAGAATTCCACAGCAACATGAGAGACACTTCCAAAATCATCATCAGATTTCTTGAGAAAATGAACCCCCAACCACACCCCTGGTAAATTACATAACTGAGTTTAAAACCAAAAATAGAGTGATGTGAGAGATAGTGGTATGACACCACATAGGTACCACGTATCACATTATCGGTGTTGAATATCAAAGGCAAACCGAATTCTTTCTGTGTTGTGTTGATAAAGAGTTTTGGATATTAAGTTATGCTCTAAACTGCACTCTTCTTTGTTTCCTTGTTTTCTGTAGCAAAAAAAGAGTGTACAGAGAATAAATTACAAAAATCCCAAAGGTCTCAAACTACATCACGTTACCATTGACCTGACACTTGTTATTGTTCTTAGTCGCTTTTGAAAAGATGATCATTATTAGAGGTCAGTTAGGTGCATTGGAAAAGAAAGAAACACTGAAATCTGAGTATAAATAGCAAACATTAAGTGTCTGATAAACAAGACTAAAGAAGTGCTGCTATATGTTGACATAGGCAATGAATCTTTCAAATTATTTTGTTGGGTATGTTTTCAACCCAATGGAAACTCCACAGCCAATCATACAGCCAGTTCTCAGATAAAGCCAAAATATTGGCAGACAGTTACATTGATTTAAATTGATTTGCTGGACCTCCCAGTGTCTGGCCTTCCTCATAGTTGTGGAGAAAAATTTAACCAACATGTTGGACTTCCATTCTAACTGCAGGTGATTTTTTCCACTCATCTTTCTTCTTCTTTTTTTTCTAAAGTATATTCTTTAGATTACAAAAGCCAGTCTCAATTACCATTATTTTAACTGTTGAAGAGGGCAGATGTTGACCATGGGAAGAGTCTGAAAAGGCTGAAACAAAACCCGATCACTTCAGTTCACTAACTGAAAGTACTCTCTTTATTGACAAACAGAAGGTTTTCAGTGGGTGAGGAGATTTTCTTGGCTAAATGTCTATTTTTTTCCAAGCTGTGAGTAAAGAAAGAAATAATTACATTCCAAGGCAACACAGGCAAGGACATGTGAATGTAGGCAATTACATCAAGCTGGAAAAGATAGGAGAACAGCTCCTGATAAAAAAGGCCAAAGGACAAGATAGGAGGGAAATGCACTGAGGCATGAGAGGGTCATGAGGTTGAGATTTATGATTACAGATGGAAAAGAATAAACAAATGGATTTACAACATGTTCTATGGGAGCAGCACCTGTTCCTCATTACAGTACCAGTTAACACACCTAAAATGGTGACTCAACATTAGTTATGAGGCACGAAAACCTTGAAGAACACATTGATAATTCAAGGATATTCAGAAGATAGGAACGGTCTCCAAATTTTCAACACCAAACTTTAAAATAAATTTGTCTGGGTAGTTGCATTGGGTAGCCAGACCCCTCCAGATTTAGGAGAAAGACTCGATCTGAAGCTTTTATTTTCATGTACAGCAATAAACTTACATTTATCACATACAACTGAGCAGCTATGAGGTTAAGGAAAGGGCCTTGCACAGGGGCCCAGGAGTGGCAGCTTGGTGTGATTGCAATTTGAACTCATGACTTTCGGATCCAATCCAATGCCTGGTCTTTGTCCAGTTGTCAATGCCAAACTATTCACACATTTATACTGTGTAACCTCGCTTCAGCATGATAGTGTAGAATTAGCATTATAGATTGAAAAATAATTAGTTTTTTCATATTTTTGGAAAGATGTCCATATCCATATATTTATAAAAAAATTACTCTTGCTTTTTTTTAACAAAATGATTTTAACTAGCACCACTTCAGCACCACCTTTAAGTTCTTACATATTGTGTTTTTTTTTTACAAATACACTCTTGTATACAGTTCACTTTTGCACATTGTACTGCACAACACCTTATACAGTAGTTTTACTGGCGGCGCTATTATGTGTTTTGTTTAACTGTCCTACACTGTCTTGTATTGTCTGTTTGCATTGTCTCTTGTATTGCACTGATTGTACTCGGTTGCACACGATACACTTTATGTAGCCAGGACTGTAATGTATCTCTATGTTGTTTTATGTAGCACCAGGGTCCTGGAGAAACATTGTCTCATTTCACTGTGTACTGCATCAGCTCTATATGGTTAAAATGATGATTAAAGCTTCTTGACTTGACAAAACAGAATGTAACAATACACTCACATTTGATATATGACGCTATAGCGAACTTCGCGGCCTGGGATTTTCACTTCCTCCCAGTGGAGCTTGTTGTGAAAATTGCGGGACTCAAAGTAGACCTTTGTCATATTGCAATCGCTGCACCAGGAGCCTGCAGACAAAAGCAAGGAAGAAAAATGCAATTAGGTTTGAATTTGAAAATATAATAAACAGCATGAGAATTAAAAAAAAAATTGCAAAGGATGTCCCCAAAATTTCAGCATGTAGTTTCTGTAAATATTATTGTAGATAAAGTGTAGTATAATAAGTGTAGAGTTTAAATAGCGTTTATGCGTTAAAGAGATTTTAAGCATTAAAAACTGCAGAGTGGAATTAACATGTGATATTATAGTGGTCAGAAGAGCTGGGTGTGGATAGAAAACTACACACGCACGCACGCACACACACACACACACACACACACACACACACACACACACACACACACACACACACACACAAACACACACAGAGCCTTAATCTCAGGCTTAGCTTTGCCATTGGTGTAGCAGGTGATGTAGTGAAAAGGTCAGCGCTAATCCTTTTGTCAGGCCTCAGTCATTCCATTTTTAATCTCCACTTGTTGTAACTAGGTCATACACGATCTGTTCTTCATGAAAAAACAAATGCTGTACGGCTAAAATAAACAATCACTATACCAACAAAGATGATGCATTCTGAATGACATGCGGAGTAAGAATTCGCAAAACAGTCGAGAACGTCAAGATTGCATAATTGTAATCAACTGGCGTAATCTTAACTGATCTCATACCACCCAGAATAAAAACAAGCACAAAAAGTTGCTAAATGCTTCTCAAATACATTATTAAATAATGATTTAAATTTTTTTTTTTTTTTTTTCCAATTTACTTTTCTACTGTTCATCTTGTGTTAGACAAAACTAAGCAAATCTAAATTTCAATTATAAAAAGTTCGATAGCTTAACTGATCTCATACCACCCAGAATAAAAACAAGCACAAAAAGTTGCTAAATGCTTCTCAAATACATTATTAAATAATGATTTAAATTGTTTTTTTTTTTTTCCAATTTACTTTTCTACTGTTCATCTTGTGTTAGACAAAACTAAGCAAATCTAAATTTAAATTATAAAAAGTTTGATAGTTATGAATGAAAAACTAGTTCAGACTAGTTCATGTAATCTTTTTTGTAACCTTGACTCCATTTGGATAAATTTCTAAATATAATCAGTTCATCTGGTGGTTACAATAAAAAGAATTACATGTAAAATACTACAAGCGTTCAAGCATAATATCACACTATGATAATCACTCGCATGGACGGGTCGCACAGGCAGACACCCTGAAAACAAAACAAAAACAAAACTTTTTTGTCATACTACAATGCATGCTAGTTTTACACACACACACACACACACACACACACACACACACACACACACACACACACACACACACACACACACAAATCTCGACACAAAATCACCAAAGCAACAACAGATTTTCACACTCAAAACTCAAATGACCACACTATAAAACAAAAATTACCTCACAACTTAACAAAAATTGGCGTGATCTTAGCACTATGTAAAAAGGATCCCACCACAAAGCAAAATCCAAGAACAAGAAACAAATTTGTGCAATATACACACCCAGCACACCACTAAACAACTAAATACAGCAATGTTTCTTTAGCAAACAACAAAATGAGCAGAACAGAGCATAAACACGATCACAGTGCAAAACAAAATCCAAAACCTCATACAAATTAGGAAACAAATTTACCACTCCACAAAACCACAGAAAATCCAAATGACTGTAAACGACCAAGAAAAATGTATTTATCTCACCATAGAAAAAGTTGTTTTCTCGTTATCATGACTTAATGTTTTTACGAGCTTGACATAACGAACATTGTTTCCTCGTGATCAGTACTTAATTTTTCTGTTTATTCGGCAAAAAAGCATTTTCTAGTGGCAGCATCGTCTCAGCATCATGGATGATCGCATTCTCTTTAACTTTGATCAGGAACTCATTTAATAAAGTCTAAATTATTAACTTTATGATAGAGATTTTAGATGCCAACTGGTACTCCATGATATAAACCAGAAAAATCACAATGTGTGAGATTATCTTGTGATACAATTACATCGTGAGGAAGTCATGATATTTTACTTGTTATGTTGATAAAACGAGAAAAAAGAACATTATAATGTATGGCCTTCTAGAACTTTCATACTAACACTCAACAAAATCAATCATACAACAATGCAAAATTCAAAACCACGAAACAATGAAATCTGAAAACACAAAAAAACAATACTAATACTAATACTAATAATTGCACAAAAGAACAATAAAACAAATTTACTCCCCCACACAATATACATACACTTTACAACAAAATTACCACACCAACAAAACAAAACAATTATTGTTTTGTTTTTTTTCTCCACAGCACACAGCACAAAGAACAAATAAAATCAGAGATTCAAAACTAAAAACTTTTTAGTCCCTTGGTAGACACCCTCTTCCAGAGTAGCTTACAGTTATCTAATTTCTACAAGCAGACACACCAGGGCATACATGGTGGGGCTGGGATTTAAATTTTTAACCTTCTGATCAAGAGTCCAACATCTTTACCACTAAGCTATCACTACCCCAAAACCAGACCCTGTTACACCACAAACCTGATAGTAACATCAACAAAAAAAAAGTTTCCTCACAACCTTTCTCTATAAACCCTTGATGTATTCGTCTTAAGAACACCGAAGCACTCGAGCGCAGAACTTAAAAATTTGACATGGACTTTAAGAATATTAATAACTTGTTTTCTCTGTACAATATCAAATGGCGTTTATTTACACAGTGGGTTTTGAAAAGGCAAACATTGATTACCTCGGGGCTGTCGTTCGGCCCGCTTCAGGCTTTAAACCCCGCCAAGGGCCGCGCATTTAAACATAATGTTAGTGAAACTTTATTATTTTAGGAAACACAATATTAATATTCCAACAACATAATACGGTAATTTGCATGTTATGTTTATTCAATAAACCATTGAATTTTGAATATTTGTTTTCTTAAACGCCTGAGTTGTGCACAGAGCGAATACAAAAACCCCTCCTCGCGTGCACAGCTGGATGTGGTGCCGTGGAGAAACATGAATTATGCTTTTCAGACAAAAGCATTAGTCAGAATTATGGTTGTTGGTGGGTTTTTTTTTGTTATTTGTGTAGCATTACCTCTTGGGCCACTGTACTTATATCTATTCACAGCGAGGAGCAATAAAAAACTTTAACGAGGACATTTTATGATACATATTAATTTGCGAACTTTGGAACGAATTAACAGAGAGCAAACAGCCATGTAACTCAGGAGTCATTTTATTTAGTATAATGTTCGGTTTCTTGCAAGCTTTCTACATTCATAATTGTTTGGACACCTGAAACCTTTTCCAGCCTTGTGTGGTTTGTTTCCAAACTTTTCACACCTCAAAATTGTATAGAATTTTGGATATTCACGACCCAAATCTGTTCCACCATGACAGCAGAAGTCCTGCTCCATGAAGATTACATAGGTTGTGTTACATAAATTGGAGAGGAAGATCTTGAATGGCCTGCTATAGAGCTCTGACCTCAACCCTATTGAATACCTTTGGGATTTATGTAAACACTGACTGCACCCCAGGCCTCCTCACCTCACCGACATCAGTACCTGACTTTACTAACACCCTTGTAGCTGAATTTCCACAAACACACTCCAAAATCTAGTGGAACATCTTCCAAAAAGAGTGGAGGTTATCATAAGAGCAAACGGGGACTGTGTTTAAAAAGCACATACAAATCTGGTCAGGTGTCCACAAACAATTGTCTATATAGTGTATATTCATATGTTGTTGTAGCAGATATTCTCTATTGAAACCTTCTATTTGTGTTAATGCTTTCATGAAAATTCACCATCACAATTTTATTGTATACTGGTTAACACTTTGCATAACTATAGAGTGGATGGTTTATAGACACGTGGTTTATTAATATAAAAAAGGAAATAAAACATGAATTTGAGCAAAAAATAATAAAAAAAAGATTGCAAAAATTAAAGACGCAGCAACCAGGGGAGGAAATACATCAGGTAAACTGGTGTCCATTTCACTGGATTGCAGAGCACAAATGTTGTACGTCTAAAATAGACAATCACTGTAGCCCAAAAGACGATGCATGCTGAATGACAATCAGACTCAAACCTTCCAGAAAGATTAAGTAATTGTAATTAACTGAGGTCTGATCTCAGACCCAAATCAAAAGAAAAACAATGAAAAGATGCAAAATGCTTCTTAAATATGTAATACTATCTTTTTTTTATTCAATCCCTTTTCTTTTTTTTTTTAACTGTAGTGTACATTTGACCTTTTTTTGTGACAAAAATTGGTCACGATAATCCACTCAAAACTAAAAGTGCAACTCACCTGAGCACCACACCAGCAAGAAAACTGCTCTCAGAGGCCACAAATCCAACTCCATAGCAGAGTTTGAGCCAAAAATGTAGACAAGCGGTTTTGATTTCCCTCTCAGGACTCCACGGATATTCAGAGCAATTTTTCAAAATCAGAATTGGGACAAAAACACATCATTTAGTCATTTTCCCCTCCGTGTCGGGGAGAGACATGAGACATGTGCCGTGAGCCGTCTTCTATCTCTGTTCCATCTCTGAAGAATCCAGGGTAAAGCATGCCCTTTAGCAGGTGTGTGTGTGTGTGTGTACAGTATGTGTGTAAATGTATGTGTGCAGGTGTACTTTGGAGCTACCTTCTGTTTTTTTCTCTTCAGCCTTTCTCCTCCCACTCAGTCTTGTTCTTGACTTTCAGGTTTTATTGGCTGATAAAAACACAAGGAATGTGTCCGCTTCTGGAAAGGAGGAATAGAAAGTAAATGAGCTCTTGAAGAAATGGAGAGACGGCATGTTCCGTTCTGTGTGAACACCTTTGTTGAACACCTCCATATGAAACCATATGTTTAGACAGCAGTTACGAGTTAAAAGTTAAAAGTTCCTGAGGTACAGTAATAAACTACATAATGCGGGATGGAGTTGGGGATAAGAGTGTTAAGGGCTATACTTTTTTTGTAGTTGACCAGTAATTTTATTATGTACGTAGCTGACTAGTGACCTAAGCAGCAGAAAAACCAGAAGTAGTAATATAAATACAGTATATAGATATACAAATATAGTGTTATTACAGTTATTATAGTGGTACGTACTGTACATTAAGGTCTGGAAACTAATTCTTTTTAGTTTCACAGAAGTTCCTTGTTTTTAGCAAAAAGTAAGTAAGAAAGTAAGTATGTAAATAAAAGTAAGTAAGTACACAAAGTGCTTTACATCCAAAATAAAAAAGAGATACATACACAAAAAAAACATAGCAAACAATTTAAAAGAAGCCAAGTTTAAAATATGTGTTCAGCAGTTTTTTTTTGTGTCCACAGAGTCCACAGACCTGAGATTCAAGGGGAGAGCATTTCACAACTTGGGGGCAACTACTTTAAAGAGAACATGGTCAGCTACAGTCTTCATACAGTAACTCAGAAACTCCATTTTCTGTTAAAGAAATTTCTAAGTATATCGGTACAATGTAATTTAATTATCAACTCAAATTTTTTAAGAGACTTCCATTTGGATTCTTGAAGAAAATTAGTTTTTCTATTATATATGTATACTGTGTAATATATCAATCCAACCTTTAACTGTAGGTGACTCTGGTTTAATCCATATCTTTGTAATTACTTTTTTTACAAGCTGCCAGAAGAATTAATGTCACTTTCTTATCCTTGTTGTTCCACCCAACAAATGAAATATTACCCAAATATACCACAATGAAAAGCTTACAAATTCCTTTTATACTTTTGCCAATGTGGGGTTAGTATCTGACACTTGAAAAGATGGGAGTGGTTATCTTAGTTTTCTCTACATAATCTCTAGCTGCAAGCATTATTTCTGTAATGTATAATAAAGAAAAATCTAATAATGTGCTTCCAAATGAGTTTCCTCCACATGACTGAGTTTATAAATTGTGTTTTATTTATGTATTCTTTTTTTAAACATCAAATCAATGCACACGGGAATTTACAAATGACATTTCCAGCATATACTTCACACTTCTTCACAGACAATTAAAAGACCTTTAAATTATTCTCTAAGGTGCTCTACCTTTGCACTATCGAGAGCATTCCTGGAATGTTTGGGAACAGCACCAAGCAGGACAGGCGAGGAATCGTTTAATCAAAAGAAGATCTTTTTTTTTTTTTTTTTAACTACATATAGACAAAGCCCAGAAAAATCCAACGAAAAATATGTAAGCACTGCATTGTACATAGGAAAAGATTTTACAGATTGATGGATCAAAATATTATTGCAAGAGCAAATAGGAAAATATTGCTAAGTATTAATGAGTGAAACACACTATTACTTGTACCCTCCCAAAAAATTAATGGTTTAATAAAAACTTAATAATTTTACTTTCCTTTCAAGGTCGATAAAGTGTCCAAGTCTAAGTCTAAAATTCTTAAGGTGCTTCAACAAAGTATTAGTTTTGGGGCGTGCATGCTTATTGCAAATAGGCTATTGAATATATATATATATATATATTTATATATATATATATAACAAAACTTTTCTACCTTGTCATTTCCCTTTGAGGGTGAAACAAGTTCTGACATGAATTATCTTAGTTTTTTCTTAATGTAAGTCTGAAAGCAAAAGTAAAAAAAAGGATTCAGAAAAGAAAAACACATTTGCCACACTGATGTATTACTTTTACTTTCATATTTACTGTACACCGTGTGTATATATGTTTAAGCGTTATACTATCACCAAGTAACCTTGGAGCATGCAGAAAAATTATAATATTAACAAGCATGATAAACACAAAAAGTACAGAGCAACAGATACTTCAAGAATGAGACTTAAGTAAACTGTATGGACAAATATTTGGACACCTGAATTTTCCAGCCATTTGTCCTTCTTCCCCAAATTGTTACCACAAAGTCGGAAGCACACAATTGTAAAGAATGTCTTTGGAAGCGGTACAGTAATCCCTGGGTCTGGAACGTAACCCCTTCGAAAGGCGAAAATTCACTAAGTGGCAACCTAATATGTATAGAGTACAGTATACAGAATACCTGTATATCTTAAGGCTTTATAAACACTTTCAATATTCTTAAACCTTCATAATTTTAATATATAAAATTGATGATGATGAATAAGTGCGCAATACTAATGATGATGAAGGTGATGACGATGAAATGATTGTACTGCATTCCCAAGAAAAGCATTACAGCTCAAGTTTCAGGCTAGAAAATGCTTATTTTACCAAAAATAATGACAATAATCAATACTACTTATATACATCGTAAAATCCCACGATTCAGAGAAAAATCCGCAAAACAAAATTAGATATGTTCCATGTAAAAACCCTGTGTTACGGCGAACCCGCGATAGCTGATCCGCGATGCGGTAAGGGGTTACTGTAACATGAAATGTTCCCTTCACTAGAAATAGTAATATGCTTTATATTGAGTTGGAGCGGAAGATCTTAAATGGCCTGCTATATAACTTTGACTTCAACCCTATTAAACACCTTTGCATCGTAAGCACTAAAGAGGCACGTTTGTATCAAAAAATAAGACTCGAGAACTGTTGTAAATACATTTATCTACATTTAAATATATAGTAAAAGATTGTGCTTGATTCAAGTTATTTGATCTGGGTTTTTTTTTTTTTTCAAGACATGCAGATGGTTCTGTAGGAGTACCGCTAGTGTTTGTTTGTGTCTCACGGTATGAGAAGTGATGTTTGCTTCCTTGTTTGGATAAAGAAATCATTCTCTCTTTTTTCTTTACTTCCTCCTTTCCCCCCACTTCCCTTTTTTCTAATCTTCCTGCTGGAGGAAACTTCCCTATACACAATTCATCCACGCTCTACCACATGCAGCTGTGTTCGAAATGTGTATAAGTCGTAAGCTTTACACACTGCATTGTTTATAATCTCACTGAATTGTGAAACTACAGTATCAGATCAACGCTGGCGTTTGGGGAAGGCACACAGACCTCAGGTGGATACAGTCCTGTTTTTGTGATTGGGTTTGTTCTTTTGAATACCTGCAAGGCCCATTTTTAGCATCGTTTGCACTTTAGGTGAAGCTGCAATGATAGAACGAAAAAGGATATGAGGAAATACAGCATAATGACTGCAGGCAGTGAGTGGCAAACAATAAGCTTCATACTGGGTAATGCATGAACCAGTATCTGTTTCAGAGGTAAACAAGCATGTTATAATGTATTTAAACATACAAAAAGTATTGACTTTGCTGTTATAGGAAGATATTGAATTACGAAAACACAGCACCTTGTTAAAAACATCTTTAAAAAATTAGGCAATGAAACATCATACTGGAAAACAGAAATCTGGTTATAGTTACATTTAATAAAAAAAGGTTTTTCAGCAGCATTGCAGCACCAACCTCAGTATTAAATGGCAGAATAAGCACTGTAGTGAATGGTTTCTCTCTCTCTCTCTCTCTCTCTCTCTCTCTCTCTCTCTCTCTCTCTCTCTCTCTCTCTCTCCCTATCTGAATGTTTGTCTTTCTCTCTCTCTAAAATACATTTAATATGATCCTAACTTTCACTTATCACTTTTGAGATAACAGCTAAAAATGTTCTCTCATTAGCTTTTCTTTTTTCCGCTGTCACTTTCAGAAAATTCAAAATGCACCTTAAAAAACTCCTAAAGATGTTTTGCAAAAGTGTTAACACTGAAGATTCTTACACAATTGGTTAAATAATTGACTTGTGAAAAAAAAAAAAAAAGTAGACAAAAGTTTGTGTCAGTGAGTCTTTTTGAATATCCTCTCCCACATTTAGTGCCTATTTGCTGTGATATTAACCTCCATTCTTCTGGGAAGATGTTCTACAAGATTGTGGAAAATGTTTGTTGAGATATGTGCTCATTCAGCCACGAGGGTGTTCGATCAGGTGCTGATGTGGGTGAAGTGAAAAGGCCTGGGGTGCAGTCAGAGTTCACATTTATCCCAAATGAGTTGAAATCAGAGACTCAATATGTTTCAAAGCATATCTTAATGGGTTAGGGTGCTGGTGCTGGGAGCTGGCTTTGTGTACAGGGGAATTGTCATGCTTAAACCAGTTTGGGTCTCCTGGATCAAGTGAAGAGAAGATTTCAGGCCACCACTATCAAAGGCAGGGTTTACTATTGTCTGACTCCAGCTTTGTGGTAACAGTTTGGGGAAGAACCGCATGAGGCTGGAAAAGGCAGTTGTCCCAATACTTTTGTATAAAATAGTCTAGATCTTTGAGGCCTCCTTGAATAATTTATGATTCTAACATCCCAAATATGCCTTCCTTATTTATGTTCAAATTTCTTCCAAACATGTATTAACATTTAATGTATAACATTTTGTTTTGTATTCTGCTGATTCCTTTCTGCTCATAGATGCCATAGATGGTTCTCGAACACTTGTCAATGATCAGTTTTACTTGGTTTAATAAATTTAGCAGACACTTTGATTCAAAACTGTTTGATTAGTTGAGGCAAATGCTAAAGTCAAGAGGTCATATTTAAATTAAGAAATGTACAAATCTTTGCTTTTACACAGTGAGAGAAACACACCACTTTCCAAATTCTCCCAGTTCTTAATAGCAAGTCTGACAAATAAATCACATTATAAAGACCTGACAGATTGTTCCGTCTCCCCATCTGTTCTTCAATTAATATTTTAACATTACTACCCAGTGTGATTACTGATTAAATAGAGATTCCTAGGATTATCTTGATAAGCATTTAATGATCACAGTAACAGCAGCACTTTATTAACATTACTTAGGAATGTAATAAGAAATGAGATTATGATGATCCTGAGTAAATTGTAAAAAGACGTGTCAGAGCATGAATGGCCATTGTGCATCATGTTTCTTTCCATTCATTTTATTAAATGACCTGCAAGTCATCTTTATACTTGGATTTATGGAACAATAGGGAATTAACTCTTTATGACCAATTTTTTATATTATATTATATTATTTTATATTATATTATACTATATTATATTATTATTAACTTATTGTTAAGGTGCATGGGCACACTATTGTTTATTTGGTTTTCTTTTTCCTTTGTCTAGGTTTGTCTAAATTTGGCCCAAGTTCTACCAATGCTCTAGCGCCACCATTGGGTGACATTTGAGTCAAACCAAATCGAAACAAAACTAAACGAAACAAAACAAACAAAAAAATGTATCCAAATTAAATTTGGATTACATCAAGTTCAATACAACCTATGATGTCAGTTGCCCAAATTAGGATTTTTGCCATCTTGGATTTGTTTTATTTATTTTGCTACTCCTCTAACAAACTGTCCAGTCAACACCTAATTTGACAAAAATTATTAAATGTCTGGCTGATTGGCCCCTCTGAAAAAAAAGATATTTAAAAGTTTGTTAGATGGATTTTAATCAATTTGTTCATTTTACACATGCAACATTTGAACTTGCAAAAGACCCAATTCAGTTCCCTTGTGTGCACGAAATTAAAGTTGTTTGGATGTAAAAGCTGAGGTGATGTGTATTTTCTGAGGCACATGACACGCAAATGTCGCTTAGTGTAACAATTAAACAAGTGCAGTGAAAAGATTTATGTTCATTTTTATTATTTAAAGTTTTTTAGGTCAGATTGATGAAATGAACAATGTAGATTGTAGATCTCCTGGCTGAAGACCAAAAAGCTGAGTGAAGATCAGTTTCCTGCTCAAATTAATCCAGTTTTGGAAACATTAAAAACTGGTCTGCCGCAAGAGTTCTTACTGTCACATTTCAGCGATGTCGTCATCGTCATCAACATCAACATCAACATCACCCCATCATCTTGCTGGCTGTTCTCATTGCCTTCAGCTAATTATGTGGCAAATCAATTACTTTCTGCACAATTAACTCTCTTCCCTCCCACCCGCTCTCCCCACTGAAATGCGACTGAGAGTAGCCAGAGATGATTAGGGGAAAATTACAAGGCACAAAATAAAGCGACCGTCTCCGGGTGTGTTGGTTCCCACACCACCTCCCTCGAACATTATCAGCAAGTGAGCTGCTTTAGTATGGAAAGTACAGCTTAGAGGAAGTTGATTACTAATCAAATGAAGGACACCCAAATAATGATATATAACATGCTGCATGCTGTTCTGATCACTAAAATGCCAGTAAGTGAGCATGAAAACATTCTAAACCTGTCTGACTAGGGTTCCGATTGAAACACACGTCATTTCTTTGTAGGCATGTTCATCACTTGTGGGTGTGAATTTATTGGAATAGAATCAATGGCAGAAAACTTTTTGTGGTTCAACAAGCTTTTATTGGCAAAAAATCTAATGATGTAGTAATCTATAAATGTAGTATCTTGGGGATAAATAAATACTA
The DNA here is from genome assembly GCA_024362625.1 of Silurus asotus. Lineage (NCBI taxonomy): Eukaryota > Metazoa > Chordata > Actinopteri > Siluriformes > Siluridae > Silurus > Silurus asotus. The sequence continues at coordinate 3,584,979 of MU564352.1, read as the reverse complement.
ATACAATAGATAATACAAAATAAAAACAATAACATCAAGTTAAAAAATTAAATTAAATCAAGCCTTTATATTTTTTTGAACATTTTTCTGTTTACGATATTAAATCCTTTAATGTCTATATGAATTACACACACATGTACATGTAATGTCTGAAGGAGTTTTTGTCCTGTCTATACCATGCTACCAGAACACCTTTTCCACAAAGTAACTAAGGCATTTAAAAAAATATATATATTTTGCATTATTAATCAAAATTAGAGAACAACAATGACTGTAGCATGGAAAAAGGTTACAACAAAATTTTCTGAAGGTTACAACAATCAGCAATTAGTAAAAAGTGTACAGGCCTCTGCTCTGAATGACTTCAGCACATCTCCGGCCACAGGACCAAGCAATGATTTTGGTCCACTCTTCTTCCAGTCTACTCCACAGTTCGGTGACTGTAGTGGGTTTCATGGCCATAACTTTGTCACCAAGGATTTTTAGAGGTTCTCTATTGGGTGACACTATTTCAGAATTGTTCAATTGTTTAGAAATTATTCTATAATTTTGATCGCCAGTGTGTGTATATATATATATATATATATATATTTCCTGCTTCTAACACATTACCTTTGAGGACAAACTGTTCTCTTGCTGCCTAATATATCCCACCCACTAACGTATGCTTTAATAAAGAGATATTCAGAAAAACATATGCACACACACACACACACACACACACACACACACACACTTGTATACTGTGCTCAGACATCTAAATTCCAAAAGGATGATTCACAAAACCATACAATTTGCATATTCGGACAACTTCAGAGTCTGTTCTCACATACTGACAGACGAAAATGCTGCTTTTCAACTAGTACATTTGCACAAGAAATGAAAAATTCTTGTAGTTAGTTAAATATTATTGAAAATGAATAGTTATTCTCTTTAGCAAAAACCACTCATATTTTTACTAAGATATTCAAAATACACGTTAGAAACCTTGAAGTCTCTTCAATGCTTTACTGCATGTCGAAGAATGTTCTCCTGGGCTTTTTATTAAAATGAATATTTTTACAATTTATAGGTAAAAGGAATCAAGGTAAAAAATTTTTTTGAAAAAAAAGTTTTAAAAAAATTCACTATCAGCCTTGACCATTCCTTTCTGTGTGTAGGTAGTGCTATGGCTTTCTATAAAATGTTTCCAAATGCTGATGGAAGCAAAGAATCATGTAAATGTAATGTAATATGTATTGATGTTGCCTCTTTTATTCATTTATATTCAGCCACTATATCCAGTTTTCTTTGCCAGTTCCTTGTTTAAATGCTTTACTTCTGATTAATTTATTACACTATAACAACCTACACTATAAAAACAAAAGTTTCTGAACACAAAATGTGTTTTTTTCAACATCCCATTCCACATTTATAGCCTCAACTGTATAATAATATATAAGAATTTTCTCTCCCAAAATTAAACACTGTAGTGGTTTATCTTTGAATAAACACCATCCCAAAAGTTTCATATCAATTAATCATTGATTACTAAAGTTATCAGTTTTTAAAACCATGTACATGTATGAAATCTTCAGTGATATACAGCATGGTACTAAAATAAATGAAACACTGTTAAATACAGGCTACTTAACACCATTAAATCTGCGATGAAACTGTCCAGACGAAGCTGATTGATTTTAGAAATCAGGCCTGAAGTCACTATTATGAGGACCAAGGTTCGTCTTTTTTCTCACCAGAAAAGACACTAATTGCTAATTACAACTAACGTTCGCGATCAATAAGTCATATAAGAAATCGCACCCTCAGAAATCTTTCTTTGACCTTCCCAGGAGAGCATACTAAAACAGAAGTAGCACATACAGTATATATTTCTTAACTTGTCTTGTACGATATCGACCGTGTCTTTATATTGCTCCCCTTTTCTAATTACACACCTCAACTTAAGCTAAGCCCTGAGACATCTGAGGCTGCAGCTAATCAAGGAGCCGAGGATCAGCTTAAGGTATAAGCAGATGACGGCGGCTCTGTAGCATTTAATCGATAAGACCCCTGAGCTACTGAGACATCTCAATTTCCGAATCAGTGACACCAGTGGGGTTTTAGGTTTGCTCATCGCATGAGAACATCGGCATCAGATTCGCCTGGAAGAATGATGTGATTACATTTTGATAGATTTTTTTTTTTTGTGGTACACGACAAATCGAATTTATAGGTGAAGTGGAAAAATCATTTCAAAAAGAAATCGTTCATCATAACAGGACGTGTGAACGACCTTCATCTTTAAATTAAATGAAATAATCGCACTTGATGGGGTTTTAATATCGCAATCCTTTACAATAATGGTACAGGAATACTCATGCACTAATACCCGAATAAATACCTACTTTAATATAAGATTATAATTCGTTTTTTTAGTAATTTTACCACAAAATTAATTGCTCACAGTAACTCTAGGGCCGTTTACTGGGTTATAACAATGGCGTTACCACCTTAAGGACATTCTAGTACATGTATGTATTCAATAACTGGTGAATAAACCAAACACGCATTGGTGAATATGAATTAAACATTTCAATCTGTTCATACAATTGGCAATAAATATTGTTGTGTTGTTGAGTATGTAAAACTTGGATGGAAAGTACTTGGGTGGTATAGTATTTTGGGGGGTAAGGGGCACACAAAATGTCCAAAGCAATCAAACAGACAGAGAGATATAAATAATAAATTATAAAATAATAATATAATAATATATCTGTATTGTCATTGCAAAGCACTCAGCAAATAAAGTGAAGTTTAAAAGCTACCAGAAGTACAAATTCTAGAATTGTCTATAATTACAACATGGAAATAGAAATATATCAATGTCAATATATACATCTTAATTTATACTGTATAAATACACCACATGGTATACATAAATTAAAATATATATTAATTCCATTTTGCTGTAACTGAATGTGTGTACATCAGTATTTATCATAAATGAACCTTTGGTATAAACTGTGAATATACTATTTAGAGAAATAGTGTCTGTTCAAATTATAATAGTGTCTGTTATAAATAATACAACAAGAAATAATATAATAAGTGGAACAAAATTAAAAAAGTTTTTGTACAACATGTAGTCCATATTTGCTGTTATATTATAAAATAATACAAACATATTGGGACAACTGACTTTCTTATAAGATGTCTTTGGATGTAAATGTATTTTACATGGTTTTGGAATAATAGATCTTGAGTGGCCTGCTATAGAGCTCTGGCTTCCACCCTACTGAACACCTCTGGGATGTATTGGTATTCTGACTGTATCCCAGGCTTTCTCACCTTCTCACCTACATCAGTGCCAGACTTTACAAACACCCTAATGGCTGGATGAGCACAATTCTCTTCAAGCACACTTGAAAATCTAGTGGAACATCTTGCCAAAAGAGCAGAGGTTATTATAACATCAAATGTGAACTAAATGTGGAAATTGGATGTTCAAAAAAACACAATCCACTCTGACAGCCTGGTGTCTACAAACGTTTGTCTGTATAGTATCTCATTTCTAACCATTAATTCAATTTGAGCTCAGAGATAAATTCTGGATTAAAAACAAAACAAAAGAAACACGCAAAAGTGAATTTTTTTCTTTACAGACCACACAAGATGTTATCCCACGCTTTTTGAATCACTTTTCAAACTTTTCGTTTCTCCCTGCAGACAGTAAGCTCAGTGACAATGCCGAAAGGTCGCTCAGCTCATAAACAATCTCTCTTTGCCATCCTGAAGGCTCCAAAGGTGTCTATGACAGGAGTCGTATTCACACCTTGCAGTCAGTGCTGAAACTTTCTAACTATGCCGAGGGACCTAAGGCCTATTAATGTTCCTTTCAGATACCATATGGGAGAGCTATTGGATCCCCATTTAAAACTTGACTCATGTAAAATTTCCAATTCACACACCATTAGTGCCTTTTATTATACTGATTCTGACAGTGGGATGTTTAAAGCAGTGGTGACAGCGACAGCTGTTTAAGTCTTAAAGGCTTGGCACACCAATGTAGTGATTTTTCACTGAAAATGGTCCTGTGCTAGACATAAGAAGCAAAATGGGTGTGTTGGGTTTATAATGTCCTAGGCATAGTCTAAAATAGTCTCAAAATATCAGTACCCTGGTAGTTATGTAGCATTTAAAAACACAAGCAGGTGGTGAAAATGGTACATTCCACATCTGGGATACCTTAAAAATCTAAATACAATATATATCACATTGTTTGCTATTAGCTGAATGGCTGCGAAGAAATTTTCTTACACAGGAAGAACATCCCTTATGATATATTAACAAACATGACCTAAGCGGCAGATGTTCTGTAGCAGTGTATAGAGTATATTGAATGTAACAGTAAGACGATGTGATCATGCATCGTGCCTAACTGTGAAAAACGTGATGTTAACATAAACAGTTTGGACCGTTTTATAATATTTGATGGTGGTGTATAAATTAGAATCATTGCTTTTAACATCTTGTATTTTATAAAAAGTTCATGCTGTGACGTACCAATCTACTATCAGTCACATGTCTTCACGCGATATGAATATGCTGGGAAACAAATTGGAAATTTGGAACGCAGCGAAATACGAAACATCTTCACACTGAGCTTGCGTTTCCCGTCTCCAGCATTTGTATGCGGACATCAATGAAACACAAAGTGTACTGTGACTGCAGCCTTATCTGAAGACATAGACAGTGAGTAATTGTTTACCAGTGGGTAGCTGCTGCAATATTTTGACACAAATACTAGCTAGGGCGCTACCTGTTAAATAACCTTCGAATATCTGAGGACTTTCAAGATCTGTTAAAGGTTCACAAGTTCAAGTTTCATCTCTAGCAAGCTGCCAGGTTTAAGCCACTGCTGATTTTTACTGTATTGTATTGGTGCTAAGCTCAGGTTACTTTCCTTGTATTTTTGTCTTTGCATCAGGTTTCTTCTGTTTTTTTTTAATCTTTTTCTCACATGGCAAAAAAAAATAAACATGCGTATACAGTGCTGTGACAGTATTTGGAAGTATTTGCCCCTTCCTGATTTTTTAAAAATCTGTTTGTTACACTTAAATGTTTTAGATCATGAAGCAAATTTGAATAAAAAACAAACATAACTAGAATAAATACAAAATGCATTTTTAAAATGATGATGCTGTAGGTAAAGGGAAAAAAATGCTGTCCAAAGCTGCCTGGGCCTATGTGAAAAAGTAATTGCTTCCTAAACCTGGAAAGTGATACAAGGCCATTTCTAAGGTTTTGGGACTCAGGCAAGCATAGTGAGAGTCATCATCCACAAATGGGGAAACTTGGTGACACAATGGTGAACCAGTGCAAAGACAACTCATCCAGAAGCTCATAAAAGAACCCAGAACAACATCTAAAGAACTGCAGGCCTCACTTGCCTCAGTTAAGGTCAGTGTTCATGATTTGAAAATAAGACTGGGCATCTTTGCCAAAACTCCCACCCTAAAAACCCTTCTTCATGCTTGAAAACCCTCCAATGTAACTAAATGAAAACTATTCTGCAAAATAGAGTGGGCCCAAAATTTCTCCACAGCGATGTGAAAGACCCCTTGCCAGTTATTGCAAGCGCTTGATTGCAGTTGTTGCTGCCAAGGGTGACGCATCCAGTTATTAGGTTTGGGGGCAATTACTTTTTCACAAACGATAGGCAGTTTTGGCCAGTTTTATCTCTTAATAAATAAAATCATTTATAACTACATTTAATATTAACTCGAGTTGCTTTTGTGTAATATTAAAATTTGCTTGATCTGGAATATTTCATATTTGGCAAATATGCAAAAAACAAGAAAGAGGGCATATACTTTTTCACAACACTATAGGTGGATAAATGACTCCAAGTCTTTAGGTGTAGATCTTCTCAAGCTGGGTGTTTTCCCACCTCCTATTTAATAGCTTAACAAGTATACATTGTGTAATGAGTATAAATGAATGTGAATGGACTTGTTTGCATGACCATAAAGCATATCTATTATTTTTTCTTCACTGCTGCCTGCATGGACAGTTTTTCCTTTTCCTACTGACTGTAAAAAATTGGTACATTTTTAGAGAAGGGATGAGAAATACCAATCACAGACCTGTCCGAGGATGGTTGGTCCCTTGATTTCCTATTTTCTCCAAGGGTGTCCATGACTGATCCTGCTCTCTGCCTCTGTGACTCTGTACTTCCTGTAGCATGAGGGAAACTGTGAAGAGAAGAGAATAATGCCAAGGTAGTATTCCCAAGTAAAAAAACAAGACATATAGATGCAATTACTGTTGTATTTCAGCACAATTCACTTGATTACATTCACTTGGTATTTGAGCTTTGGTAAATGCTGTTACCAAATCTGTCAGTCACCACAATTTATGGCAAATTTACAGACAAATACACTGACAACTATATAGCGTGTATTCAAAAATTGCTTTTCTCAAACACGCTTATTTCCTGTTCTGGACGAATGGTCACGTGATTGAGGGACAAGAGCAGACTGGTTAATAATGGAGAATTAATTAAATGATAATGATGCACAATGTCCTGACTTCATTAGCCGTAATGAGGAAGCAAAGCCGATTCTGAGTTCTATCACCAGTCTTGATCGAATCATTAAGGCTTTAATTACAAGGACGGTCAAGCAGGCTCTGAAAGGTACTGAGAAAAGCAATGGGGGTTTAAGTGAGACAATCTGGTGTTTTATCAAGAAGACGTCTGTATCTGTGTTAGAAATGGTGCAAGAGATTTTATAAGGGGTGTAAATCCACAGATAATCTACTGTATGAAATGTTTAAGATGACAGTTTCCTTTTTAAAGGAGATGACAGAAACAGAAATATATATATATATATATATATATAGGACAACTGATTTTTCCAGCCATATGGCGTTCCACCCCAAAGGAACCAGTCAATTGTATAGGGTGTCTCTGAATCTAAAGTGGCATGACAATGGACTTGTGCACAAAATCAGCTCCATGTAGAGGGTTTACATAAGATTGGGTGGAAGAACTTGGGTGGCCTCCTACAGAGTTCTGATCTCAGCCCTATTAAACACCTTTGGGATTAAATGCAATGCTAACTGCAACTCCTCACCTCCTCACCTCACCTACATCAGTACCTGCTTGTGGTTGAATGAACACAAATTTCCACAAGCACACTCCAATGTATAGCAAAACATCTTTTTAGAAGAGTGGACGTTACTTTAACAGTGAATGTTATCGTCACTCATTTCTCTCCATCGTCACTCATTTCTGCGCAACTTTTCTTGCACTATGACAGTTTAACTCTGAACTGTCACTTCAACTCTGGACTTCAAAACAGCACAGTGTCACTTAATATCACATCATACTGCACATGGACACTTTAAGAACGATCACTAAATCCTTTTAATTTGTACTTCCAACATCTGCCATACTCATTCATGTATATACATTTTTTTCATATATTTTCTATAGTTCCTACTTTTATTTATCTACCTTATTCTTTTTTTATCCTCAATTCTATTCCTTTTTATGTTTAAATGTTGGACAGTCGTGTAAAGCATTTCACTGCATGTCGTACTGAATGTATGTGTATGTGACAAATAAAATTTGATTTTGATTTTGAAAAGTGGACTAAATGTGGAATAGTATGTTCAAAAAAGCACATTCAAATCTTATGCTCAAGTGTTCACAAACTTTTGTCCATATAGTGTATATTAGCTTTAATGTTTTTTGGATTGTTTGGATCTCGATCCCCTGCTACGCTTAGCTAATAATTAGCTTGGAAAAAACCTATATGGTTAAAAACACTAACAAGGCTGCAAAGTGACCTACTAACATTGGAATCTATATTTGTTCATTTCCATTTCCCACAGTCTTGCACTGTTGTGTTTTGACTCTCCGTTCCTGTTTTAGTTTCCACCTTCTTCGTTTACTTCATGACTTTGTTATTGTTGTCAACTGATCCTAGGTTCCGTTTATCTGTGGAAGTGACTTTACAACCACACGAGTCTGTTATTCTTTGTGATGCACTGCAGATTAGCAAGCCTTATTCTGTGTTATTGACCTTCTACCTCTTCTTGTTTTTGTCATTCAAGCTTTAAAGTGACTTTGTATGAATATTGAAAGATGAACTACAGTTGGAATTATCAGTAGTTCTCATTTTCTCGAGCGCGGAAGCAAATCACGACTGCGGTCATATAATCGCTGCTCATAGAATGTACAGAAGATATTCAGCTTTAAAGGTTTAGCTGTACACGAAAACACTTGGTGGAAATGTGCAAGCTTTAAAACGTACATGGTCATAAATATTAAAACACTTCCCGTTCCTCTTGTGGCTAAACAAGATTGGAGGAAAAACAGAAGCAGTATGAACATTATGTTGTTCAATATTTTAAGCCTCTTTTGAATCACACCACAATATGTGTTATTGGGGATTAGGTCCATTTCAGCATCAGTGCATCTTTACAGGCTGATCACAAAGCAGGTTTAATTAATGACTGGCTAAGTCTTATTTCTGTACATTTGTGCTGGTTTGGTCATTAAAGCATTCAATGCAGAATCCATTTAGAAATGGATAAACCCTTTGAGGAACCTTTGGCTTTAAGAGTGTACTTAGAGTGGGGTAAACATTCTAGGTGACCTTTTACCTTGGTCTGGGAATGCATAAGAAAAGGATAAAAGCTTTGAGATTGGTAAGCGAACCTCACCCACTTCCAATCAAACAGAGAGAAATTCTGGCAAAGCAACCTATTGTTCATATTTTTCTACAACATATTGCACAACATGAACCTCATTTGTAAGCAAATCGTCTGTGCGGGTTTTTGATCGAATCTGCATTCAAATGCAGACAGGAGATCCGCTTTGAGATGAGACCAACGCCAGCGCAACACACACTTTCACGTGCAATCGGGATTGCTGTCAAATTTAGAGTGGGCTCTGAGTACACTTGCAAGAACCGCTTTTATTGCATCATTCATAGCGGAAAAAAGTCTGCGTTTCAGCTGAGGCTATAAGGCACTGCTTATAAATCAGGCATGCATTATTTAAAACTGAGGTAACTCCATTTGCTCCATGACATTTGCTCTATAACTCCATCCAGCAACATTTTATTAGGCTTTAAAATTATTGTGACGCCACATTCAAATTATTGTGACATCACATTATTTTGATATGCATGCCAATGAATCAGTGTTTCATTCAATTAGTCATTGGGCTTCAGTAAATCGACAAGCGGTTACGTAATTAATTCAAGTAATATGATGACACGCGGAATCATATCGTAAACATATTCATTGGTAACAAACCAACAGAAAAGCTGATGATTGCGGAAGCGAACTCCTTCCTCAAAACTTCTGACCCAGAAAATTTAAATAAGAGCCGGATAAACCGTAAACACGACAACAACGTCGTAGCAGCATGAGGCCTGGAATATTTTCATATCCAAAGTGCTCCTTTTAAGCTGATGGAAAATGACCCTGCACCTGTGTGTGTTTATATGTGTGTGTAGCCCCCCGTGGTGACAGTGTAAATCAAGAGAAGTCCAGATGCATAGGCCAACACCATTAACCCCCAAAAAAATGTCGAGTTGAAAAGTCCATATTGAAAGTCTGGGATTTTTTTTTTGCCCAATAAACAAAAAAGAATAGAAACATTTAGAATGAACAAGAAAAAGCAAATGTAACAATTTTTTGAACATAATTCCATATTTAAATCAAAGTGATATGACTATATTACCTACTTTGCATGAAGATTTTCCTCCTGCTTATTTGAGTATATGTACTTCGTTACTGTACTTAAGTCAATTTTATGTCTACTCTCTATTTTTTACAGAGTATCAGAGATATAAATACCTTTTACTCTTTACTAAAATGCAATTATCATTCAATTTATGCACTTTTTACTTCACTTTTTGAATTTTATCTGTCCATTTCCTGAAGGAGGAAAGTGTCATTCATCTCATACTACAGCAATTAGATTGATGTATACATGTATTTATTCATTAAAGAATGAAACGTCACACACGTCATGTCGCATCGTCCATTTAAATCCCAGATATCAGTGTGTAACAAGTTTGTATTTAGACTATATTCATTCGAAACCTTTTGCTTCGGGGACACCTTGAATACATTCACTGACATTTTAATTCTCCAGAGCAAATCTGCACAGATGAATGTTCCACCAGCTTTGAAACCCATCTTCCCTCCTGTGCTTTTTTATCCTGGCGATCTGCGCCGCATGATTTAGAAACCGGTGACAATCCCGTAAATGACATGCTCTGAAGAAGAAGGCATTAGCTGCATTAAAGTGAAGTGTCCTCTCCATCAGGCTTTTACAGTGATTTATGTCTCTCTTAATGTAAAGGAGGTGACACGGAGCGACGCTAATGCACTCTGATGTAAAACACACATACACACACACACACAAAACACACAACACACCATTTAGCCATCTGTCTTGTACACAACAGCTATTAACACATGTATGCAGCCAGGCTGGACAATAGGCTGTGTCATTAAGGGACTGGGTTTATTATATTGCAATATGTTTAATCAGGTGAAATCATGGATGAATAATGAAATGTCACTGCCTCGGTCACTGATTGATGCTACTGTTAAACCCGGTCTGACACAAATTGTCTATTTTGCAATACCTATTAATATAATAAAATCATGCTTTTTCAGTATGTGTTTAACTCTGTATATAATTCATTAAAGTATTCTTGCATACTTTGTATACTTACTCCATAAAAGAGCAACCATGTACATTGTTAAAAGTGCTATACAAATAAAAATTGAATTCAAGTATAATAAAATATCTATATGATATGTGTATACTATATACTATAATATCATGTGTAATATATTTCGGCTATATACTTTAACTGTCTGATTTTTCACACGTATACGTTTTTTTCTTTAAATATACTGTAAGAATAAATTCTCTGTACTTTTCCCAGCACTAGTGAAAAATCATTCTGACTGTGATTTCTCACTATTTCTATTTTTTGCCATTGCCAATTCTGAGTTCTTTAGATGAAGTAGCTTTAGCCAAAACTTGATACTTTATTTCTCTCAAAATGGCTGAGTCTGCTCTCTCCAGGTGCTGTATTTTAATATTTCTAATATTGAACGTCTAAATAAAAGTTGGATTAGCAAGAAATAAAGTCAGAATTGCGAGAAGTCAGAATTGCGAGAAATAAAGTCAGCATTTTATGAAATAGTCAGAATTGCGAGATATAAAGTCGGAATTTTGAGAAATAAAGTCGCAATTAAGCAACTTTTTTTAATGTCGTGTACACAGGCTTCCATATAAAACACTTCATGACATGCTCTTATTGGAAAAAGTATCCTAATCTGGATGCAAGCACACTCCTGTACAAGGCTTAAAAGTACTTTATCAACCTTAAACTTTGAATTAATCTCACCAGTTAATATTAAACCGCTTGAGTCGACCCTGAGTTGTCTGTGCAACCATTTCCTAAAAATAACTCATCTGCAAACACTTTTAATGACCCTTCGCAGTTGCAGGAATAATGCTCTGAGCACCGCTGAGGCCTAAAGAAATAATTACACGGTTTACTGCCTTGCACTATATACTGTATATATTAATAATATTGTCTCTGGGTTGACAGTTCACATTACATTGTCAGACTTATTATTGGACATGCAGCACCTGCTACCTGTCCACGACCTGCTAGTGATATAACCGACCATAAAGATGAAGCAATAAAGCTTGACAACACAGAGCAAGCACCTTGCTTGACATTCGCAATAAAAAAAGTTCACTCACCATTTACAAAGGTTTTTAGCTTCAGAATTTGTTCCCAACAAATCAAAACAATTACAACAGCAACTGCTACCCAACATTTCTGAAATTAGGAACAAATCTTATTAGCCTTATCAAACATTCCTCAAAAAGAGCATAAATATGACATGGTGAGCTAAAATTAGCATTTGAATTTTACATTTGAAATGAACTTCAGTTTTCAGGTACCTGATTTAATCCCTCTCTAAATTACCAGAGAATTTAATCCCGAAGAGTACCTACCCTTTTACTTGAGGGAAGGATTTCTCAGTAAAGAACATCTGCTTGCATCATACCAGAATTAAAAACACAAAAGGCCGCCTTTCAGAGATGTTAGCAGCTAAGTTTAAACAGAACACTTATACAGCCTGGGAGAAAACACGTGTCTGTCGTAAAGGCAAAGCTTACTCCTATTTCTTCTCTCTGAGGAGTCGAGAAGTGCTTCCACTCTAGGCAGATGTATTGTCTAAAAAAACAGTTTTATACTAAAATTATACGATGTTTAATGCTGCTTGTATGCAAATGCAGTTGATCAGACAATTTAAAATAAGTCTCTGTTTATTTTGTCTTAAATTATAGACTGAGATTATTTCACATACAATTGATGGACTAAAGTTTGAAGACACGTGCCGATAAGATTTGTATTTGCTGAACAATCGATTACAAATTTAATCCCCATTTGCCATTATAATAACCTTCACTCTTCTGGAAAGTTGTTCAACTAGATTTTGACGTGTGCTTGTAAAGATTAGTTGATAAATGGTGTTAATAAAGTCAGGTACTGATGTAGGTAAGGTGATAAGACCTGGGGTCAAGTCAAGTCAGGTTTATTTTTATAGCACTTTTCACAACAGACATTGTCTCAAAGTATTTATCCCTGATGAGCAAGACATGGTGACTGTGGCAAGGAAAAACTCCCTTAGATGTTATGAGGAAGAAACCTTGAGAGGAACCAGACTCAAAAGAGGAACCCATCCTCATTTGGGTGATATCAAGATAGTTACCAGTTACCAGTCAGTTTTCCAATCCATCCCAAAAGGGTCAATAGGGCTGAGGTTAGAGATCTATTGCAGGCCATTCAAGATCTTCCAGTCCAAGCCAGGTAAAGCATATCTTCATGGAGCTGGCTTTGTGCACAGGGGCATTGTCATGCTGGAACAAGTGTAGGTCTCTTTGTAAAAGTAAAAGTAAAACAAATGGTTCCATCCAAAAAAATCCTATACAATTGTTTCATAATGCAACATTATATTCATATGACCTATGACCGAAGTCAGGAGTTGCTAGGTTGTTCTTAGGGCTGCGCCTGCTGAGCAGCCCCACAAGAGCGATTTGGAAGGAACTGCTGAAATGCTGCCGATTGCGTCTTGGCCTCCTGAAACCTATCGACGACCTTATTTATGGAGTCGCCGAAAAGGCCAGTCGGGAACAAAGGGGTGTCGAGCAGCACAGCCCTGTCTCTGTCGGAATGATCCAACAGAGTGGGCCATAGGTGCCTCTCAGTAGACACCAGGGCAGCTATAGACTGGCCAACGGCCACAGCAATCTCTTTAGTGGCCATAAGAGCCAGATCTGCTGCACAGGCAGAGCTCTTAGACTTTCTGGCCACCCGCGATGCCACCCACATCTAGCTCTGGTAGCAGGTCAGCCTGATACACCTGTAACACCACCATGGTTGGCAGGCACGCAGCGGCTTGACTTGCTGAGGCATATGCCTCACTCACCAGTGTAGACGTACTTCGAAGGTGCTTGGTGGGCAGTGTCAGGGATGATGAGACAACTCTTTAGTGGAAAAGAGGCGAAGCTGAATGCTCTTGTTGCAAGGGAAAGAAACTGCCGAAAGGCAAATATTGTGAACGAGTGCCAGACCAAGCAGGTGAGGAAGGAGAAAGGGACAAGCCTGTTTTGAAACCCTCTGCAAGATCCATCTGTGAGCCCCAGGAACTAGCATGCCACTCCGCCTCAGCAAGAGCAAAGCCAGAACCATGAGGAGCGGGGGGCACCCTCCTTGAAGAGTGTCCACCGGGAGTGGAGCGTTTGCAAAAACATGCGAGTGCAATCTGCGCAGTCGGCTCACTCGAGAACAAACTTAGCATGCTCCGCTTTCAGGCAAGCCACACATTGGCTGGAAATCCAGAAAGTGTGCTTCGTCTTTTTGCTTGCCTTCATAATTTTTCTTTGATTTTTTCAGACATAGCCACTTACCAAAGGGAAAAAAACACACATAGAGCACATTATGAACAAACAGCTTCCCTTCATATGCTTTTATAGCTTCCTTGTCATGACGTCACCCCGCTGGTGATGCCGCGGTTTCCATTGGGAGATTACACACGTGATTCAGAGCGTGGACAACGCAGAAGCGTACCCAAAGCGTTGTTGATGCAGTTTGAGTTCCTAAAAGGAAATTGAACTAAACCATTACTTAAAAACTAAGGTATGTACCAAACCGTGAATTGTGTTTACCGTTACACCCCTAATATACATATTTATACTGGGCACCTGGATACAAAACACTGGCATGCTTATGTATATAGTGGCGCACTAACATACTTGCACACAGTTTTATACCTAAACACTTTTGCTAATTTCCATATTTACTCAAGTATACATACAGTATACATATGCTTTTATATTCCACTACTAAACGTCCTTGTATACATACGTCAAACAGTAGCAGTCAAACAGAACTATACGGTAAAAAAGTGGATTAATACATAAAAAAGAAGTTGCAGAGATTTTTAACCCCTGGTCACAATTTTTGGGAGGTGGGTGTAAATTGAAGAACCCTGAAGGAGACCCCAGAGGATACAGGAAGCACTTGTAAAACTCATATATTGACTGGATACATGGATGCTCACTGAAATGATTGACATAAATCTTTGGTCTTTAATTTTGAGATCAACTTAAATACAATCCCATCAATCTGTGTGTAAAAGGTAACCAATAATTCAGGAGCAACTCCGATGACAAAAGTGAAGGCTTGGGAATGTGTTCAAGGTAAATGCCACCTGGTTAACCTGCAGACTTTCCTGGTGTACCACATTACCAAAAAAGACTAAACAGGTGGAAAACAACCTGTCTCAAATCCAGAGGAGCCAGGAATGTTGCCCTTGATATCCAGGTATTGCCTAGAGAAGTTTCGTCTGCAAGCCAGCACCATAGCAAAATACTAGCTCAGAGGTAGGTAGCAGCTGCGGGACATAAAAGGAAAAAGTACAGTTTCCTTTTTTGAACGCAAAGATGCTGCTCAAGTCAGGTACAATCAAAATCGAGATTTTTCAAACAAAATGTTTGTGACATATCCTGGGAGTCTCCTTCCAATACTACCTAAACAATACCAATAGTGTAAGTGTGGTTTGGTCAGGTGCAAGAAGAATGCCAGCCAGAATGCCAGAATCTGCATGTGGTGTTACTTATGGCAACAAAGAAGATGTGAAACTAGATAGCTGAAAACACTCTGAGGAATCAGAGACACTAACTGCAAAAAAGCCCTTGTTCATTAAGCATCATGAAAAGAAGTTTTGTCCAGAACACCAACACCAGCATCAAACCCAATTAAGTGCAAAGTTTAAAAGGCGAAGTGTGAAAAGATCAGAGGCAGAGACCAGTGTTGCATGGTAAAATATACCTATTGTATAATGTGCTTGGGTCACCGATTTCCCCACTGCATGGTGACATGCATTATATTCTTATATTTTCATTTAGATTTTGGTCCAGTTCCTAGTTCCCATCTTGTTTTTTGTTTATCAACTGATTGTGTCAACTTGTTCAGTGTTAGTTTATGAATAATTGTCCTGCATGTACCAAATATCAAATATCAAAAGGCAAATAATATATTTTTTACTCGACTTTATGTTGCGAAATCAGTCGCTTCTTTTTATTTATGATTGGATAAAAGCTGGTCAAACACGCAGCAAGCCACCAATCAGTACAGCGCATGCTGTTATGAACTTGATTTGATTGGTATCAACTTAGCACCAACATACAGTTCAGCATCAGTTCAACAGCAAAAAGAACATTTTGAGAGGAATAAATGATGGAAGAAACTCCTGACTTGAACTTGCCACAACACCCGTGGCCTTATTTGTGCTATTTTTTGAAGATGTTGTTCCTAATTATGGTCGCTTTGTCTGCCTGTGTATTGACCCATAGTATAGATTTTGACAATGTTTTTAGGATTCCCCTCACTGAGCACCCACAGCTTCATTACATACAGTTCAGAAAAGTTAATCAGCCAGAGCCTGTCGAGTCCCAAGTCGGTAATATCAGGACTCCAATGTATCCGTCTAACCCAAAATCTCACAATGAACCATCTTTTAAATGTGTTATCATTCTCAGTTTAATCTTTCCAAACGTTTAAACCCAGTGTTTATTTGACCTCTCCAGCTCGCCCGAGGATAGCGCCAAATGTTTTGGCAGCCGCCTGTTGAATAATGCATTGTATCCTGCATTGTGAGTGTCTGGCAGCATCCGATACAAACGTTGCCTCGATAAATCTGCATTATTTTGACAAGCTTTCAGCATGGTGGCCGAATGAATGACAGACTGCTGGAAGGCTGCGGCTAATTCCGAATAATAGTCCAGCATGGCAATCGTTTCAATAAATCTTTATCATCCCTTTACAGAGCACTTTGTTTGTGCCATAAAAAAAATCCTGTACACGGCCGTATACGTATACAGATAAATAACTGCGTAAACCTTTAATTAAATTACTCCTATGCTGCAAATATTCAAAAGCCATACCTCCTGGCAGAAAGATGAAATCAGATAGAAACTGACTTACAGTAGAATAAATGAAATAAATGCTGGTGTAGATGCGAACATTTGAAAAATTCTGAGGTAAAATATTTGGAATACAAAAACGAAATGTACGGTACCTTAATGTAATACTGATAAACAAACTTTTATATAATTTAAATGTGCTTGGGTTTGCATAAAATAAGTGGTGTAATAAAGAAAATTATAATAAAGTGGTGTAAAGTCTTTGATTAAATGTGCTTTGTTACTGTGCTGAAGTAATTTTTTGGCTACTTTCTAGTTTTACTGAGTAACAAGGATATAAGCAACTTTTACTAGCGACTAAACATCTTAAATCGTTACCAATTACATTTTGCACCTCTGTTGAAATCAAAATATTGCCCATCACTAGTGTAACAAATCAACGTCAGCTCTGAATATTTGGTTTGACTTTATCTAAAATTGTTTACTTTCATTTTATTCCTCCATTAAATACTAATAGTTCTACATTGTGACGTTATACTTTAATTTTGTTAGTTATCTGAAGATAATTTAGGGTTGCACAAGCCTTAGTGCCAGTCCCAAGCCCAGATAAAAGTGGGAGGGATGCATTAGGAAGGGCATCCAGTGCCAAAACATGTGCCAAATCAAACATGCGGATGGTCCGCTGTGGCGACCCCTAATTGGAGAAGCCGAAAGAAAGTTTTATCTGAAGATACTTTCACTTTTTTGACTGACTTGTTTGATTTTTGGTTCATTCTGGCATGTTGAAGAGGCTGATGTGTTGATATTGGTGAATGCATTGTTGTCGTGTACAATTTGTTTTGTATTTTAGGAAATAAAACCTCACAAATCAACTGTTTTTGGCTTTTTATTAACACGTGTCGAAGGCTAGTGCATCTTTGAGCTAGTAAGATTCAAATACTCAAGCACTGTTAAAATCAGATCCTCTAAATACGTTTACTCCAGTCGTATTGGAGTAAGTTTTGCAGTAAGGTATCAATACTTTTACTCAAGTGTGATTTTCAGGTTCTCCTTACACCTCTGTCACATTTTGAAGAACATGGGTAGACAGGATGAAAAAAGATTCAGACTTGTGTTGTGTGCAAAGGTCCTTTTTAACACACTGTATGACGTCTGGGTGTGAGAGCTGCATAGAGAAAGCGAATTCTTCTCTCTAATCCATTAACAAACCTGAAGCACTGTCTAGAATCAGCCTTTTACTAGTTCTCTACAATTCCTTACCAACACAAATGGCAAATTCCTGCTCCTCCTTGTACACAACAAACCCCAAAACAATCGACTCTGTCTACTGAAAACAGACTGACGCCATACAAGAGGTTAATTGAATTTCAGGGTCAGTACTCAGGGACAGGTCGAAGAACGGACAGGCAAAACAAGAGCAATGAGCAAGACGAGCAAACAAACATGAAAGTCTGGTCTCTTTTTGATTCCGTCACTTTGGGGACTGAGAAAACTTTCGCATATTATGTGAATCACCTCAAAATGGGTGGAGCTTAATATTTAAGGCAAGTAATTGGGAGGAAAGAAGCAGATTTTTGTTTATATCTTATGGCTTCTAAATATGACACGAAGCATAAAAGACTGCACCATAGTGCCACCACCAGGCCGTTCTGGTTCATCTTGCTTGACTAAATAGTTGCAGTGAATAATACCTATTCAATATAAATATATAAACATGATATGAAAGAGATTTGAGATGTTTAGCATGTAATGCAGTAACATCTTTCTTCAGGGTTATATAATAACAAATATAATAATATAAAGAATTTAACAATTGAAAAAAATTATACCTCAAAAATGAAAAATATTCATACAATTTTAAATGAGTAATGAAAAAGAACCCAACAAAATAAAAACATTCAATGGTTTTTATTCTGTGATGAATAGAAGCCTGTTAAAGTAATTTCACCGTTCTATTATCGGGTATTTCTCTGTGGGCAGGTATAATGCTGTTGTGAGTCTCTTCACCACCAAGGTCCTTTACCTTCATTTCTTCTCTAATTTCACTCTGCACCTCACCGGCTTCCACCCTGTCAGTGTTTGTCTTCTGAAAAAACAGTGGCCTCTTTTATTCAATGCCACCTTCAATCACTTGGGTTTATTTAAGATGCTACTATGGGGCTCGTGAAGGCAACTGTGCTTTAAACACATTGTAATAAAATGGGACTAAAGTCAGTCATAAGGCTTTTAACATGGCTGCGATGGGGAAAGCTTGCAGACTGCTTGTGCGCTACTCACCGGTTTACCTGAGGCAGTCAGATGAAAATGCAGAGGCGTTTTATATTCAAAAACATCATCCCTCACCAGGATCAAGGCTCATAACCAAATTCTAGAAAAATAGAAAAGCAGTGGTCAAAGCAGACTAAACATGAAATTGTACTCATGAACTCGTGAATATTTTTCTGGAGAGTTGCTGGTTTTTGTCTTAGCTTGTCGATGGCTTGTTAATGGGGAGTATCATTTAGTGAAATATATTGAGATGCTAATTGAGGTATGTTGGTATTAGTTGAAAAACACCTGAATTTCTCTCTTAGCTACAGGCATATCTGATTCTGGTTTTCCCAGACCATTAAACACCTATCTGTACTACCTTTCTGCTTGTGTGTCATATACATCTCAAAGCTAAATGCTAATTTTTGCTCAAAACCAAGCAAATTGATTCACACAGTAGGTGGATGGTAGCAAATTTCTCTCAAGCATGCAAGTGCAAGGTTCTCAAGGTCAAGCTCACTTGCTTGCTGCACCACCCGGTAATTTTCTTTCCTGGCTCTTGCTGAAAATCCGAATGGAGACGAACAGTTGTTGCCTTCTTTGTGAAAAATCCTTAATGCATACTTTTTCTTTATTTCAGTATTCAGTTAAAGCAATTAAAAGTCCAGTCAATGTACTTAAGGCCCAGATCTGGCTTCCATTCTGCTAATTAAAAATCTCTAGCATACGATTACAACCATTTATTAGCTAACATTTAGATAACCTTGTAGTTCTTCCTAGAATTTGAACTCCTAAATAAATGCCTCGTCAGTACAGATGATGGATCATGAGGGAGAAAGTTCTCCAACAGAAT
Organism: Silurus asotus; assembly: GCA_024362625.1. NCBI lineage: Eukaryota > Metazoa > Chordata > Actinopteri > Siluriformes > Siluridae > Silurus > Silurus asotus. The sequence continues at coordinate 3,565,345 of MU564352.1, read as the reverse complement.
GGAGTTCACCAGCAAGTGATGCAGAATTGTTTCTACAAACTGTATTCATTAGAAACACTTCACTTTAGCCAAAAGCTGATAGCATACATTCTCTGAAATCAAGGTACAGGAATAATGGATATATCTAGTACCTTTAGCATGCATCTTGTACTTGGGAAGGTACATGTAGGCGGCACATTTAAATAGCATTTAGATGTATAAGCTTTAATGGTGTCACGTAATAATAGGAGCAAGGAATCGGGAAGCAGAAACAAGAGAGACACAAAATATCAAATATCATGAACATTAAGCATACACACTGCGAATATGGAAAAGGACACCAGCAAAGCTTGATGTTACATTTAACAAAAGGAAAAAATTTGTACTTTTAAACATGAGTTAACATGGATGACATGAAGATATTAGTCCTCATCCATAAAGCTGATAAAATAGTAACTATTACTTTCTAAATTCACACAATTCTCACATTTTCTGAAAGATATTACCTTGATGGTGCCACCCTGGAAACATTCTGATGGATTGTTTTTTATTGGTGCAGCTGATACAAAAAATACATCATTGCATTAATATAAACCTGATTAACAACTGGTGCTATTTGAGCTGCTGTTAGAGAAAATGACATTAAACAACATCTGGCGAATCATAATTGAGAATTCAACAGTGCTGGGGAGTAAATATTAGTATAACATTTTCTGTCTAAATATTTGATTCTGACTTGGTGAAGGCTTTTTTACACAAAAAGCACATTCAGTACATGAGTACTGAATTTTTCAAGACTAGCCCAACCCAACACAATTCCCCTGCATGTTCCTAACAACAAAAAAGGACTCATGAGTGCTTTGTATACTCATACAGTGCGCACTATAACAGTCCTCCAGAGAATCAGTCAGAATAATGAAATCACTTTGTCCCACTACTAACCCAAAAAAACGCACTTTGATTGTTGCACAGAGATCAAAAACAGTGTTGAAGCAAAGTGTGGCTTCTGATGTTTAGTGCACACTGAGGTCTTTAAACCGCAAGTCTTTTAATTTGGTGACAACTCACCCAATTTACAACCCACCATACAGTGAACAAGGGTAATTCACCCGTTTAATTACATCTCTCTAGAAGCAAGGGCAAAAGGCAAACAACACAACACCATGTGAAAAATGAGGTTCTCTCTAACTGTCTTGTGGGTAAAACCAAAACAGCATCAACATACCAGATGCACCATTTAGCAATAAAAAAAATTAAATAAAATCCACAAAAACAAAATTTTGAGATTATAGAAGGCCTTTTAGGGTACCATGTGGCACTAAGTATGGAATAAAACACCTCAGGTTGGCTGTTATCAACAATAACAGCAAAAAAAAGCAACTTTAACTATGTTTTGCATGTAAAAAAAGGATTGCATTCGGTACGGATTCGGTACGCATGTGTACCCTTCCGAAAGCCCTGTAACTAAATATTTCTATATGAATATGTGTACTGTTACATCCCTTATATATATATATATATATATATATATATATATATACACACACACACACACACACACACACACACACA
>MU564352.1:3484286-3563659 GCA_024362625.1 Silurus asotus | reverse complement strand
ATTCACACAATCCTTTTGCTGGGGTTGGAAAGGGGAGCTTTATCAGAATTGTGAAGAAATGTGACAGAAAGAGATAAATTGCTTATTGGTAAGCTGATAAAAGTAAGTAGAAGCATTTATTGTGCCTGAAGCATCCATTGGCAAATTGATAAAAAAAAAAACAAAAAAACTTCTAATTCTGTAGAATGCAAGAGAATTTAGTTATTACTTATATCAAAACGTATACAAACATCTAAACCGTGGGTTATAATAGATGGTAAGACTTTGCAAATACAATACACATTAACAGAACAGGGTCTATTTATTTTAACTAAATGAGGACTAACACGGAATAAGTATAACAGCAATGACTGGGCATGGAGTGAGGAGAGGACGGGAAGAGGAAAATGTGTTGAGGCAAAAGAATCAAATGTTTAATTAGATGGTATTATTTCTTATTAAATTCACAAATTTATGCTGAATTTCTGCTTTATTTTTGAGTATTTGCCAATAAAAGAAAAAGGCTTTTACTTGTCACATGTACACCACAGCACAATGAAATTCTTCCTTTGCATTTTGCAGCTTGTTAGGAAATTGGAGTTGATCAGCTGTGAGACAGTAGCCCCAGAACAAAGTGGGTAACAGTAACAGCTTTGCAGTACTGGGGTTTGAATTCCTGACCTCCAGTATCCAAAAGCCTTAATCACTAAACTACCACTTCAAAAATTAAATATGTCATAAATAATTGAATTCAATTTTAAAACAATATACAGTGGAACCCGGTTATGTCGATGTCCTAGGGGGTGGGCGAAAAGCATCAAGATAACCGATGATCGAGATAAACGAAAATCAAAATGGCGGCAATATATTAACGTGCTTGAAATTTCTTTATGTACATGATGTGCGTTAATAAATGAGAATGTGCATGCACGTGTTTTTGGAGGGTTTTTTACACAACAGCATTGCAGCGATTTGTTTGATGAAGGCATACTATAAAAATACATACAGTACATGTTTATCTCTCAGGAATCCACCTGCCACGCCCACTTCGGACCTCTTCAGAATGTCAGTTGCTTTCTCAGCCGCTTTCTCTGAAGCTCTTGACTTCAATCGCGCAGATATGGTGCGAGTTTATCATCATCACCAGCTCCTATTTAAACTTCCACACTCTCACTGTCCGTTATTGTTGGTATATGTTGGTTCACGGCGGTCGTTGTTATCGCTCATGCTTTTCCCGGTATGTGTCTTCCCACCGGCACTCTCTCAACGGCTGTGCTTTTCTTCCCAAAGCCGCGCCGCGTCCCTACTAACACTACGAACACTAGCACTAACTAACAGCAGAGATTCACCAATATACAATACAACACCTGTAGCAGCTGTAAGAATTGATTTTTCCGCCACTTCCACGAGTTCTTCTGCGGCTGCACCGAGACAACCGACGCTAAATGGCAAATTTTCCCCCCCTTGTGCTCGCGATATCAGCGTTTGGCGACATAACTGATAAAAAAATTGGCGGTTCCACTTCAAAAACGTCGACTTAATAGGGTTGTCGAGGTAACCAAGGGCGAGATAAGAGGATTCCACTGTATTAAAATCACTCAAGCCTAATAATTGTATGCTTTAGCTTACAAATTCAATGATATTTGACCCTATTGTGTTCACCTGTTCTGTGTTAGCCCTTGTTTAGTTTGACTGTGTGTACTGTGAACAATATTTCTATTAAGTCCCACAATAGTGGATCTTTGTAGTGTAATGTGGTAGGAATATTGTAGTAAGAATACTGTCCAGAGTAAAACGGGGTCCATAGACACAAAAAAAAGTCAGTCTCAGTCTTAAAAAGCCTCAGTCATGAGCAGGCGGGGGATGAAAAAATACGATTAATGGAAATATATAAACCTGGGAATTGGCTTGGGGGAATAAGGTGAAAGACAGGAATAGAAAAGCTCACACACAGATGAATGCCAATCAAATCTCCAGCTGAACCACTGATTTAAACCCTGCTGAGTGTTAACTGGGAAACTTGTCGCATTCAAATATTTGTGCTTGTCTTGCAAAAAAAAGAATCAGTTTAACCAAAATGTCCTTTAGGTCTCAGGTTCTTCAACTTCACTCTTCTCACAAAGTTATAAACCTATAGGATAGGCTTTAAGCCATATACACTATTATATAGCTGATGGATAGGGGGATAAATTCAATTTTCCATCTCCTGACCTCTGACCTATAAAGCATCTCTCTTTTCCCATTGTAAGAGTCTGAGTGATGGAATCTGTGAAGCCCATCAGCCTTTTTCTACCAATATGTTCCACACCAGCCCACAGGACACACACTGCACTTTTCCTGGCACTATATTACTTTAGACAGATCTACCTGTAGTGGGGATTTCAGGAGAAAAGAAGAGGCATCGCTGAGGGAGTAATGCTCAATAATAGCATCAGAGAGCTTAGCCGTCTACTGGATTTGACAAAGTAAAGGCAACCGGATGAGCTGTTCATTAGCAATTCAAATAACGGGGCCTTGAGAAATGCCTTAATCTCACCAGTGGTCGGCAGAGTTCAGTTGTCTCAGTGTTAAAGCACAGAATTGTTCTGTTTTTAGTGTTTCAAAAAACAACGTTAGCTCTTGTCTCTCTCCTTTTTTGGTGTTGCCAGACAATGAAACAGAGCCCAATACTGGATACTATTCTTTAAGACTCCTAGGTAGGCTAGGTCATGTCTCCACTTACCATATTTCCAAGTTACAATGGGGATAAACACATCCCCATTGAAAGTTTAGATTAAGAATATTTGGGGCTATGTTTTTAGGATCAAATTATGAGGCTTAAATGATTGTATTATATTGTTCAGAGTGTACAAATGTATACTTTTAATATAAATTTACTGCTTCTTTCGGCTTCTCCCAAAAGGGGGTCGCTACAGCGGATTATCCTTCTCCATACCCCCCTGTCCTCTACATTTGCCTCTTTTAACCCAACTCCCTGCATGTCTTTCCTCAAGACATCCATAAACCTCCTCCTTGGCCTTCCTCTATTCTTAATATGAATTTACTACTGTATATAACTCATTTCTAAAATTAGCAATTTGTGCAAAACATGGTATAATATGAGGCAAACTATATTTGTAATTCTTACAATGGTAATTCTTCCTATTACAAAGTTTGTAAGTGCTGTTGTTCTTGTGTCAACAGAAATCCAAAATGTTTAGAAGGTCAGAGGGTTTAGGCCCCAGCACTGCCAAGTATTCTATATTATTATTTTTAATGAAAAAAATGTAAATAAAGTCTGTTAATACTTCAATTAGAATATTTCGTCATTCAATAAATAACGAATTTGACTAAGCATGTAATATGCACATTGTGACTGGCAGAACCAGTGTTCCAGAAAATCAACATCTTCTGAACAATCTGAACTTTAAAAATTCTGCTCATTACATTCGCCGACACTAGAATCGAGCTTTCCTGTTCTCTGATCCACTGTGATTAATTTCATCATGAAGATTAGCCTGACGGAGCTGATCTAACAGGACACATTAAAGCAGCAGCTAAAGAACAGCACGCTTGTCCCATACGCTCCGAATCATTTCTCATTAAGTGCGATTCGTGTGCACAAATGCGTTACGGAGCAGCCACACGCTACCCCTCACTCGGAGCGCTGCACTTCCACCTCTGCTTGCTAATAATACACACCGGTATGAATTATTCAGGTAGCAGGGAGGTGCACGTTGCTTCGCCAACATCAATAACAAAAGCAATTAAAAGCAGAAAAACCCACAAGGACACACAGGCAATACTGTAAACTTGATCAAGATCTCCCAATCTCTATATAATTCCTCTTGTCATTTTTTTCCCCTCTCCATCTCGATCTTTCGCTCGTCATTCCTCGGGCAGAGTTTCAGGGACATCGGGCTGCCCTCAGATGTTCGCTCGGTGGCCTGCCGCCCCCGCTTTCTTGTTATCTGATTAGCTAGAGTGCTAGGGAGACCTGCACTCATTCCACCGCTGTCTTCCTTCGTTCATAGCCGCACGCATGCCTTGAATTTTAACATCCTTCGTGCTGAAACTTGAATTAGATTGTTCTCATCTCAAACTGCAGTTACAGCATTTTCTCTTCTTTTAAACTTTCACCAAAGTGTAACAAAACTTATTAAAAGTCTAAGTGGAAAAAAACTATTAATTTAAAACTCAGGGCCACCACAATGCTAACCTAGCTAATGAGGAATTCGATCTACTGGGAACCAGCTAGCATCAAATCATTCGCATTCTTGCTAACTATGTCAGCTTTGATAGCTTAAGCTCTTATATTTTGCTTTTGTAGTCAATCTAGCAAGAACTTTTTGGTGCTACTCAGTTTCTATTTTTACATTTTTGCATGTGTAAGAATTAGCATATGTGTGAGATTAAGTGTCACAGCAGAGCAGTTTTTTTTTGTTTTTGAGTAAATGTATTTCATTACTGTACAGACGTTCCCCACTTTTACGAACACTCACGTTACAAACTTTTGCGGATACGAACAAACCTGTCCTCAAAGTGAATTTTGTTCGGAGTCGAAAAAAATCTAATTGGAGGAGAGCCGCAGGAGCTAGTCGTCGACCGTAACGAGTCTACCTGATGTGCACTGGTTTAGGGCCAATGAATGTTTTTAAGTTTTATACATTTTATTTTTTTATTACTTAATACAAAATATTGTATACAGTATTTTGATTATTTTAGTTTGTTTTAGTATATTTTATTGTTTATTGGATAGCATTTATAGCTCTTACATCATTAGGAGATATGCGTAGTCAATAACGAACACAGTAACAACTTACAAACAAATTCATGCTACAAACCATTGTTCGGAACGTAGTTCGTTTGTACTTCCATTTTTTTTTTTTTACTACTTTTAAGTCTTACTGAGTATCACAGTTATAAGCAACCTTTACTATTTAAATACATTTATCATTCAATATATGCGCTTTTTACTCCACTATATTTTAATTGACAATTACCTGTGTTACCACTCACCTTTGGTGATGTAATTAAGGCTCAACACTCCTCTTCCCGCATCTACTGCCTGTAAGTGACTTTTTAGCACCGCTGGCCTCATTTTCAGTCCAAAAAGAACTGGAATAAATTCTGAAAAACTAAGAACTAGCTTTTTTTGAAGTTAAATAAAAAATATCTCTGTCTTTGAGATTGAGTTTGGGGGGTGCATCCAATCACAGTCAGTTCTAAATATGTGGATTTACTTTAATATCATGTGTAAAAACATGTGGAGGATCAGCTGTGGCGACCCCTAATGGGAGGAGCCAAAAGAAAGTTTTTTATTAACATGTGTCTTGTGTTAAGGACTAGTGCATCTTTGGTCCTATGTTTCCGTTTATGACATTTTGCAGACGCCCTCATCCAGAGTGACATTCAAAAGACTCTAACAATAAGTAAATCAACACTGGTTTGCTAGATTACAAATACTTAAGTATAGTAAAAATCAGATACTCTTTTTTTAAGTCTTTTAATGAAGTCATATTGGAATTTGTGACTTTTAGCTTGTATTTGGGTTTTGCAGTTAAATAAATATGCTTTTACTCAAGTATGATTTTCAGTAGCTGTTTACGCCTCTGGAACTATATTACCTGGTTACCCCTTATAGGATTTGAAGTACATTTTGAGTGAGAGATTTCCAATATGTGTGGGCTACATTACTTTATAGTTACATTGCTAAATTTAACATGCGCTGTTAGACCCAAAAATTGTATCACCCGGCTGACTACATTAGAGCTGAAAGATTTTCTGAGATATTATTTATATATTTTGTTACCAAATAAAATCTTTCATTCATAACAGCCTATGCATTTTCTTCTGGATTTTTTTTTTATTCCATTATAAGAGTGACAACACGGTGACTTCCTCAGATTTTTCAGCATGAATCAGTGAGATGTGTAAGACTTAGTAGGAGTCTAAAGAGTACCACGTCCATCCCTCAGGCCCTCTCAGTGGGGGGCTTGCACTTCCTTTATAGAGTTATTGCCAAAACAATTCCCCTAAATGACCCTTAACAACTTCTTTCAGCATGATCGAAATGCCACCATGTTGGGAAGCAGGGTTTTTGAAGATTATTAGAGAGGAAATGAGAATAAGTGAAATGGGTTAACCCTGAGGGCAAATCCAAGTCATTCTCAGGGGAAGTACTATACTTCATATAGAAGAGTCCATGGATAATGCAATTCTCTAGGAATTTTTACATGTTTCACAGAATAAAAGCATGACTATTTCTTTTCAACATACAAAAGTCGACTTGAATGACTTTTAAGCATAATCATACTTATCAATCTGATAATCTGATATTTGGTGGTCTAGTAGTTAGGAGGCGGCGCTCTTACCACTGTGGCCTGGGTTCGAACCCCGGTCAGGGAACCGACCCCAGCCATTAGGGTTGCACAAGCCAGTGGGAGGGTTGTGTTAGGAAGGGCATCCAGCGTAAAAACATGTGCCAAATCAAACATGTGGATCATGAATACGGATGATCCGCTGTGGTGACCCCTAATGGGAGAAACCGAAAGAAAGTATATTATCAACCTGATCATGTTGGGCCCTTTTTTTATTTATTAAATTTTTTTCTTGTTAATGCATTGGATCGGGCATCATGGGCCTAGAATGTAGGGTTGTCAAAAATTCTAGGATAGACCCCAAATAACTCAATAAGGGTCTGTCCTTATTGGTCTACTGCTAACTGGATTTGTTTAATCAAAGCCACTCTGGGCTCAAGTGCCTTTAAATGAAAGTTGTAAGCAGATACATCATTTAACTGTCAAAATATTGGTTTGAGGCAAAACAAACAAAAAAGACAAAGCAGTCTTTGAAGAAACAGTGGGATATTTTGTGAGTGAAGCATAAAATCCTCTAAAAAAGAAGTTCCAACTGCTTTATTCAGTACCCTGCTTTTATTTGACAATTTCTCTGAAGCCAAGTACTGTTAGATCTTTGAACTCCCAAGAGACATTTTTCAATCTGATCACTGTCACCCTGACTTTCTCCTTGTTAAGGCTTTTCCAAAGATTTCGCTGATGTCGCTTTAAAACATGACCTGCCTGCAAAACACCTAATTTAATTCAGTCGTTTTCTTTGAACAGCATTTTTATATATGATAGTGTGTTGTTTAGACCATTTCCACTGCTACTGTGCCTTGGGTTCTACTTCTTAAAAATATACACTTAACCACTGACTTGCGAAACTAATCTTATCAATCCTCGCACACACTTCCAAATTTGAAGCACATTAACTGAGAAACGGGTGTAAGTTTAGGAAGATTTTATAAAGTCCCTTGAAATGAAAACATGCATAATGTCTAGGCTTCTTTGCATAGAAATATTTCTTTGATCTCTTACCTTGAAGTGCCAATAAATCTCAAGTCCAAATGCTGCACAGTGCACTGCTACAGTAGGTTTCTGATATGTATAGTTATAAATTGCCTGCGACTTTCTATAGTCCCCCCAAAACCAGCCTGATCAGCTAAAAACAGCATAACCAAATCCAATATAAAACCATCAAACCTATCCAGCTGATGGTGGTAACCAGAGCTACTTTACACTTTATTTGTAACCCATAACCAATCCTTCTGGGCATTTTGCTGAATTCAACTGTTGCTTATTTTTGATGGCTTCTCCTGCTAGGTTTCGACACAGCAGATCACTGGCTTATCGTTGATGATTTGTCTCACCATTCACAGTGAAACCCTCCCATTTTATGTGGTCTTTGGGCCAGCAAGAATCAAACCCCATCCAAAGCAGTGATATTGTCGGCTTCTTAGTGTCACATAATAAGGGTACACTTTACTGTGTTTAAAAAAATTTAAAACACCCCTTAACTTGCTAAATTTCTTTTTACAAATTCAGGAAGTGATATCAAAATTAGCGCTGTCAAAATAAATAACTAAGTTAATAACTCATTTATTCGTTTTAACGGCACTAATTTTATTAACACTCGATTAATGCAGCACCTATTTTTATTAAAAATATACTTAAATAAACATAAAAGACTCGCAATTAAAATCTTTAACGCAAAACACATTTAATCATGATGAATAAACTTTAAAAAATACTAATTTCATCACTAAACATTTGTTTTGTGCAACGTCTCAAGTTAAGCCCCAAAATCCACCATGGTGCACGCATCCAGCAATTCAAACCGTCCGTGTGGAAACATAGTAATAGTTCCATTTGGTGTCCTGATGATTTATGTAACACCATAATGTCTTTAAAACATGTACAAGTATTTCTTTGTTTTCATGCTCTATGTTGAGTATGTTTTTACTAATAATAATCATGCATAATGCATCCATGTTTGTCCATGCTAATGTTAATTAGAGTATAAAAAAAACACTGAAATTCTACCTTAATTTAAGGTACATTTAAAACATCAGGGATAAACACACATCGTTCACCTTTACTGTTAAATTCTGTAAAGCTGCTTTGAGACCATGTCTGTTGTGAAAAGTGCTATAGGAATAAACTTGACTTGATATGACTATAATGATATTTTGTGCCACCCCGATGGGTTCCCTTTTGAATCTGGTTCCTCTCAAGGTTTGTTCCTCTCAAGGTTTGTACCATCTCAGGGAGCTTTTCCTTGCCACAGTCACCACTGGCTTGCTAAACTTACACTTAATAGGAACAAACTTATAGGCACTAAAATTACGCATTGTTTTATTCAACTTTATGACCTCTTTGTCTCTGTAAAGCTGTTTTAATACAATGGACATTGTTCCCTCAACAATGTGATGTGTAGAAGACGAAATCTTGGATTTGGATTTTTTTTGGCCCCTATCTACGTCGTAAGTTGGGGTCCGCCTGTACTTTCTTTATTCAATTACTGTAGCACTAAATCAGTTTTCCCACACCACCTTAAAACTCCTTTCAACCTAATCCAAACACCGTTATGTAGAGCAGCACAGTTTTGAAGGTTAAATTTTACATTATATGCTTAGAGGGAGAGAAAGAGAAATAGTATGACCCTGGGGGCAATTCTATTTTTACCCACCTCTGAGGTTCAGATGGTATAACCCAAACAGAAGCCATTACTGTGGGAGTTTCACTGATTATAATCATCAGCGCTTCATCTCGGAACATAAGGCTGTGTTAATGACTAATGAAGTCTTTAGCATCAAAGGCACTTCAACACAAAAAAACGCATCAACTATGGCTTCATCATGCTAATCAACTTGATCATCCCTGCTCTGCGTTAAACTGCCTTTTTGCTAATAGCTAATCCGGTTATTTAAATCCTATTCATCCAAAATTTTAAATTACACCAGGCATAATTTATTTTCAGCTTTGTAGAAACTAGAACTGGGAGTATGTCACAAAAATGTCATTTATCAAGAACTGAAGATACTTCAGTAGACACCAGCAGCCATTTTTTTGACCTTCTTGTCCTGTTCCTACCACAATCCCCACCAGGAAAATGTGGGACTCAGTAAAGCACAATCTAATCCATGCACAAATGTAATACCAGTGCTCTAGATTTAAATTCCCAGCAAAAGGTTATATAAAAAATAGCAGGGATAAAGAACAGAGTGCTACAGAACCATAAGCATTCATGAGACTTCAGATAATGTGTTAGTGCTCAGAAGTGTTAGAAACACTAGTCACAAAGCATTCAGTCAAGTATCTTCAAAGAAACCTTTTTTTCCCCTTGACAATGTGCCATATGGACTGTTTTTATGGGCTAAATACTATACATGTTTTCAAAAGGGAGCCATTTAAAAAAAAATTATCTTTGTCTGCTGATACATTTTCAGCTTTGCAGTCAAATGTTGAAATAAAGCCACTGAATCGCCCAGGATAACATTCCGTATTGCCTATGAAGACTGGCTTCATTTTCTTTGTTTCCAAATCAAAGACATAATTTGTGAACGTAAGTACGGTGCTTGTAACTGAGAAATTTGATCCCTTTTTATTTTGTTCAGAACGACAGGGTTTTCGGCATTGAAGTTAAAAATGGTCTCTGAAGCTTGGAAACATTTTGAAAGAAATCTATAGGGCTGAGTGATTTGAATGAAGAGTGTGCTTTCATATAGTGTTTATGTGTAGTAAATGGGTTTAAAATAGAAGAGCTCTTGATGATTAACTGGATTTATTTTGAGACGCTCAGTTGGGTGCTCTAAAGGTTAGCACCGTCTTGAGCTTGATGCAAAACCGTTGCCATCCGAATGAGATCAGGAGATTTCCTCTAGCTCATAAAAACTTAATTACAATTTCTAAAACTGATAATATACTATACCATCCTGTGGGTTTAATAAATCCCAAAATAAATTTATTTTGACTCTTTGGCTAGTTGATTAGTCAATCTTTTCTATAGCTAAAGCAACAACTCATACAGACCATCATTGTTTTGGGGTTATTTAATTACTGCAGCAGCAACAAGTGAATTAAATGGCAGTTTGAGTACAAATAATTACACCATAATTCATTTTGTGTCTAATATTACCATCTGCAATACATTTTTCTGAAACTGAGAGACATTAATGTCCATCAACAGTGTCTACTCATTTGAGCCGAGGATACAATGTCTACAGCAGTGTCTGGGGTATTTGTGGTGGCAAATGAAAATGAGGTTGGCTCTGCTTCTGTCAGCTGGTGTGCTCCACTGATCTGACGCTAAACTAGCTGAGTTGGATGGGTAACGACTTGCAATCAAATGCATAAAAGGGATATTAAAGTGTTAATAGGCCATTAAAGCAAAATTAATTTTCAAAAAAAGTATTTGCCCAGAATAACAAAGAACATTTAACTGAATTTCTTTGCAGTCTGCCTGCATCTCCGCATTTATTATTGTTTGTTGCCTGACTAGTCGATGTCCCCACGGTCGCAGTAGTGATTAGCTGATGCATTAGTCAACTAGTCTTTAAATCGTCTAATGCACAAACACAAATTTCTGAGATTCTTCTACTCAAGGAAGCTTTTACAGGAAAGTAATACACCAATTTCTACAGAATGGCCTAATGCATTCTGATATCATTTTAAAAGCAGAATTGTACAAAAAGCTGGCAGGGATGTGGAAAATAGATTTCCTTTCACACCTTGCGTTTCTACATTGTCATTTAAGGAGTAAGAGTGGATGCAATTGCAGATATTCTTAGTATGTAAAGTGCTAAATAACTAATACAAACCCAAACAAAATCACACAAAAAACTGTGCTAGAAAAAGGAAGTGGAGAAGGAGAAAAAAAAAGAAAAACAACAATCAAGGAGAAAAGGTGAGTTGTAATGCACATGCTCGTTAATGCTGAGACAAAAACAGGTGTTTGTGTGTTCAGTGGGGGAGTTTGGATCATGTGATCAAGTAATGGAAGTGCAATGGCTGCTGGGAAACATAGGCCATGAACAAACATTTGTGGATACCTGATCATAAGATTGGTATGTACTTTTTAGGATATTCCACATTTCATTCCTTTCACTGTTATAATGACCTCCACTCCTCTGGGAATATGGTCCACTAGATTTTGGAGTGTGCTTGTTGAGTTTTCTGCTGATTTAGTGACAGGGGTGTTAGTAAAGTCAGGTACTCATGTAGGTGAGGTGCAGAGCCTCAGAATTTCAGTTCATCCCAATAGGGTTCAATAGGGCTCAGGTCAGAGCGCTGTAAACAGGCCAGTTAAGATCTTTCATTCTAACCCATGTAAAGTGTATCTTCATGGAGCTCACTTTCTGCAGAGGGGCATTGTCATGCTGGAACTGCTATTGTTCTCCTAGGCCAAGTAAAGGGAATATTTGATGCTGCTGCATCCAAAGACACTATCGTGGCAATAGTTTGGAGAAGGACAGAGGATGGAAAAGTCAGGCTTTCCAAAACTTTTGTCTATATCGTGTACGTGCAGTCAATACCAGCTAATTTACAAATGAATACATATTCAGGGTGTAAGTGTAGATCCAAGTAAAAGGATTTCTTGGCCAAAATGTTGCTTTCTGTTTATGCAACAAGGCATCTGATAAATCTCTGGGGAAAATAGTGCCCTTTTCCAGAATAAGTGCTCCTTATGAAGTGCTAAAAAGCTCTGGGAAGATTGACTTAATCTGTCTGGGCCCTATGAAGAAGCTTTTGAGGAGAGATCTAGACAAATAAGATTCTTTATTAAACAGGATTTAGTGGCCAGGCATCTGCCTCAATCAGGCATCTTAACCAAACCTTCAGGATCCTGAATAACGCAATATGCACCGCTAAACAACAGTGGGGGGAAAATATGAACAATTTATTTACAGGGAAGCACCAAAATGGGTTTTAAACCTCGATATGAGTGTGGGTTGGCTTACCAAATGAAAGTACAAATATTTCAGCATTAATGGTGCACTGAGGAGGAAAAAAAAAAAGTCAAATAAAATGCAGCCCAAAATTGTAATAAAGCCGCATTTCATGTGTTCTGGTAATTAAAGTTAATGGGGTGGCATTTAAAAATATATATATAAAAGGATTAAATCAGCAACTTGTTTTAGGCCTTACACTTTCAAATATAAATGAATCAAGTGTGTTCATTCTCTAAACACAATGGTATAACACTATTAATTTAGAGTAACCCAATATTTAATTTCACCAAATAAAGACTCAATAATAAAAGCTCATTACTGTGCCTTATTGTATTTATTATTTATATTTGCTCTATTGGTTTAACACTTTGTAAATGTAATGGTTGTTTGAAAGTATGCTTTCTTTGTAAAACTTGTAAAATGCTAGATTAATTGCAGTGTAGTTCTGAAAATTATACTCACATCATTTCTGAACTTTCAGCAACAGCAATTGCTGCTAAAACATCATATATACATTACCATGATTATATACACACACTATATATATGTAAATGCATTATCTACATTTTCTAAGAAGCACCGAGCACGATTTGGGACTTCTTCCATTCTAATCCCAAAATCTTTTCAACCTTTTTCCATCTTTCCATTAGTGTTCTGCTGATTTACATGATGTTTTGACTCCCTGTGATAATCATGCACGAATCAATAGTTGTATTTTTTTGTTCAGAAAGATGACTAGATGTTGTCTGCGCTTGTGTTAACAAAACTTTGACTAACACAAATGCAGATGCAATATGTTGTAAGCATTTGGAGTAATATTTTGTCTGTCAGAAATTTGGAAACACCTAGTCTTCGTTTATTTTTTCTAAAAGAAACATACATTTTGCATTTGTACATATATAACAAACTAGGTACTTTAATGCCATGAACATTGACCAAACAAATACATTAATGCACAGATGTAAATCCTCCCTTAGCATGAATAACAGCTTTATATTCTCTTGACATCTGCACAGTTTATTTCTCCAAACCTTTAGCTAAAATACTTCGCTATGCCTCTTGTAAGTTCTTTACTACTGACCTTGCGATCCAAATCATCCCAGAGCAGTTTAATAGGATTAAGGTGTGGTGATTTGGCAGGTCATTCCATGATAGATAACAATCCAACTGACTCTTTGTTCTCTAAATAATGTTTACAGAGTATGGCATGGAAATTATAAAATAGTAGACATGTTTGTTCAGTATTCCCTCTTACCCGGAATAAGTATCCAACTTTTATTGCTTCAAAACAACCACAAACCATTAGGCTTCCACCTCCATGTTGGACTGTGGGTGTCTATGTTCTGGACCTTTCTATCCACAGAACTTTCCTCCATCAATTCACTGTTCAATTCTTGTGTGCTTATTGTATAGAAACAAAAGAAACATACGTGTATCTTAAAAATAATAAAATACATTTTGACAGTGCCTGTCAATATTTTTGACAGCCACTGTTTAGGGCAAAGGACTTTTTGTGTTTAAAATGACACACTGTGCATTAATAAGAGATGAATAATCTATCTACCAAGATGTGCTAAAAGATAATGAAATACTGTGTGTATTATATTCTAGAAAAGGTTCTAGGCATATAAATCTCTAGAATTTGTAGTCAAAGCTACAACATTATACATCGTCATCAGCAGGTATAAAGGTTTTTACTGTTGAAGGACTCAAATGACAAATTGCCTGTCCAAGCCCAAATCTGTAGAACACGTATACACTTAAAGCTAAATGCAAAATGTAATGCATTTTAATGACTCCTGGGGAAACTGCAGGTACAAGATCCTGTAAAGGTCTGACTTGCATTACATATTGATTTCCGACACAAGCTTTAGTGAGTTTTACTTACTTAAACCTCTTTTCAGGGCAGTTATCAGGGTCGTAATACTTTTCAGTTATTTAATTTCTGAATAGTAGTTAATTTCTTGTCAAACTATTTCGCCAGCATTTTTTTTTTTTGTGTGTTTCTTTGCATAAAGCAGGTGTTAAATTATTTGCTAAACAAAGGCAGTGAATATGCAACAACTAATGCTTGTGGTTTGCTTCTGGGTTTGCAAAACTTTAACTAAATTGCAAACAGTTAGCCAAGTAGCAAGCTGAATTCTCACAGAAAACATTTAGATTTCAAAAAAATTTCTAGACTCAAACACCCTTATTAAAAATTGAGAAAATTCGTTCCAATCTTGAGTAACCTGCTAGCTAGTTGAGAAAACTAGCTAGTTTTAAAAAGTGGTGACGTAATGCTAGCACAGCACCAAGTCTTTTCTGTGTGCCTTTCTGTAACACACACACACACACACACACACACACACACACACACACACACTGGTTTAACCATAAACATTATGCACTGCTTAGCTTTTTTCCTTTTTGGTAAGGGAAAGAGAGTAGTGTGGCTTGTCTTCATATTTTGCTTTGAAAAGAAAAAAAAAAAGTCCAGGTTCATCCCCCAAAGTCTCTTCATTAAATTGACTGTCAACCCAAAACATAATCCTTTCTCCCACGAGAAAAGGTTTGGACACCTAAAACTACCATGGGCCATGAATAAGTCACAGAATCATCATTAGTTATCAAGAGTACATGCAGAAATGTTTAATTAATCATGAATGTAGCAGCAGTACTCGGTTCGCCCTGAAGGAAATGAACGGCTAAAGAGCAAACCTCGGATCTGCCTTTATTGGGATCATTCATGAACTTCCCAATTCTGCACATCTGCCTGCATTTCCCCGGCAGGACCTTGTGAAATTCAGCTTTAGAGCAATAAAGAAAATAATTTCTGAATGAAACGATACAGCACTGTTGTTCACTCTGGCTATAAACAACTAGAACCAGGTGTCATTTCAGCCCTTCAGTGTTCCATGGAGAATAGCAGAATTAATTGCTTGTTAATTTTAATATTTGCAGCCAGACATGTTAATTGCTTTTTTCCCTATAAAGGACTAGGTGACTTTACACAAGGGTTGTTCTTTATTTTTTTTGGTCCGAATCCTTCCTGAATTATTCTCAATCCTCTACAAGCTACTTCTTATCCCACTTCCTAACATCTGATGAAATCCAAATATTGAGCAAAGAATGTACACTCATGGTGCAAATTACATTAAAAAATTAATCAGCAAGCAGCAGATGGTTGTAATCTGATTAAAGGCTTTGGCAGGGCCCCCTTTGTGTATTAGATTTGATGGTGATTTTTAATAGGAGGCATGAAAAGCAAGCGTTAGAATCCCCTCACGATTCTTTGTAAATTAGAAATTTCGTAGGACGGCCGAATGTTTTTGGACAACTGACTCTTACACCCATTAGTGGTTCTTTTGTAGCACACACAATTGTGTTAAAAAGAGGGATTTGCTGCCCTTCACTGGAACCCAAAGGCCAAAGCTTCTTCCAGCATGACAATGCACGAAACTGCATGGTTTGTGGTGTTATATACATTTTTTTTTTTTTTTTTGAGTGTCCTTGTTTTGAAGTCTTGACCTCAATCCTACTGAAGACCTTTGAGATTAATTAAAACACCAAATGACACACCCTAAGCCTCTTTACCCAACACCACTGAATAGAAAGACCCCAGAGGAGTGATATGTACAAATAACCAGGTGAAGTGTGAAATCCAGGTGCACATCTTTTATTAAAATAAAAAAAAGATCTGACTACAGTGCATTAAATTGTATTTGTAATGATAAGTCTCCTAATTCTAGAAACCACTCTTCCAGCCTCAGTAAAAATCCAGATGGAAGTAGCATCATGGCACATACCTCAGCCAGTTCACCACCACATGGCACAGAAGCAGCGGGTATTATAGGATTTTTCTTTAGCTGTTAGATCATTCAGTCATGATGTCAGATCACAGCAAAACAAGAACAGTGCCTTTACCAGCTGGATTACTTAACTCTGGTCCTGGAGACAATAAACATTCCACATGTCAGCCATGGTTCTACTTGAGATGAACGAGAGTCTACAGGGTGTATTTAATATAACGTCCATCTATAATATAATATCCATCCATTCATCCATCCATCCATCCAATACATTAATCTACCTATTATTTTATCCATCCATCCATCCATTACATTAATCTACCTGTTATTTCATCCATCCATTCATCCAACCATCCATTCATCCATCCAATACATTAATCTACCTATTATTTCATCCATCCATCCATCCATCCATCCAATACATTAATCTACCTATTTTTTCATCCATCCTTTCATCCATCCATCCATCCATCCAATACATTTATCTACATATTATTCCATCCATCCATCCATTCATCCATCCATCCATCAATCCAATACATTTATTTACCTATTATTTCATCCATCCTTTCATCCATTCATCCATCAATCCAATACATTTATCTACCTATTATTTCATCCATCTATCCATCCATCCATCCATCCATCAATCCAATACATTTATTTACCTATCATTTTATTCATTCATCCACTGAAAAATTCCACATTCAATCCATCCACTTATTTAATCGATCATTCATCTCTCATTTCTTTTAGCCAAATAATGCAACAATATTTAATACATTCAGTATTCTAGAGTATCCTCATGTCCACATTTTCCTGCACCAAATAAAGTATTGATTGTTGTAGTACAATGAAACAAAAATCTGAACTCCACAACTCTTGTCAATAATTTTGAATATAGAAAGCACAAGTCAGCTTTTTAGAATGGGGGAAAATCCAGCAAAGTGAAATGCAGCTATACTCCAGAGCTACTGGTCGAAACTAAGCAGCTTGTTTAACTGCTATATTATTATACAATGTACACAATTCAATCTTTTTTTATTTGTATAACACTTTTAACCAAACAAGCAAATACATGAATCAGGATTTACATTTTAACGATTTAGATCTTATAAATAAACCGATTCGATGTCAAGGAAAATCTCCCTAAGACAGAAAAGAAAACTTAGAAGGGAAACTCATCCTCTTGGTTGGATGGATAACACCAAAAGGTGCTGTTGTGTAATTTGATATAGATTTTCCATGATGTCTATTTTGTAGAATTGTTCACTGAAAGAAACTTGAGGGTAAAACAGTGTCAATTAAAAAAATGTAAGTACATTTGAGAAATTGATAAAAAAAAAAAAAACATAATAGTACTTGTAGGCACCATGTGATTCTGATCATCCACTGAGGAGCAGCAGGTCTGTGGGTGCATGCTGGCAGGACACTGAGGAACCAACATGCCAAACACAGAGCTACAAGCTGCTGGAATAATTGAAGAAGCAGGGAAATCCGGAAAAGGGATTAGGAAAGTCAAAAATAAGGAAAATAAAACGTAGAGGAACGATCTCGGAATTCCATGAACACACCTGTTTAATTGGCTCTTAGTCCCGGTGTGGATTTATTTGCTTGTGGAGGCACACGTAGCTGATGTGGCATGACACGTCGAAAAGAGTCTGGTTTAATTTACTTTTTTTTTTCATTCTTTTTTTGCACCTCAAAAGCCTGTTTGTAAAGGACCGTGCATTTAAAGTCAGAACGCAGTTAGTAAAAATGTACAGAATAAATAAAGATAAAGAATAAAGAAATAAAAGCGAACTCTCTCTACCATATTGAATTGTATAGCATCTTATTTTCTTCATATTGCATTAAATTGCATTGTGTTGAATCAAATTTAAAGCAGATCACACTGCATCATAATAGGGGTGAATCGTATCACATCACAACGGTAGTTGCTTCTTATGTATCTTTATTGCATCGAGATGTGAATTAAGTTATGGAGATGCACATCCTTAAAATATATCTTTTTCATCCTCAAAAGTGTGTCCTTTGTCCTTCAGATGACTTGCATGATTACTGCTGAATCTGGTCCGGAGGTGGTGTTCTGTCTTGGTACATCATCTATATTCTATATCATTGAATATACCGGTATGTACATTTGCAGGTATATAATTAAACTCACATTTTTGAAAAATATTTGGAAATATTTGTAGAATGTTTGGTAAAAGGTGTTTTAGCAACTAGCAGGAAAAGACGGTCAGTTTGTTGGTAGGTACAAGAAAAAAATAATGACTGACTATGGAGAGCGTGCGTGATTCGTTAGCCTATCTGCGGGATCAGACGTGATTGATCAGAATTCTTTTTGATTTGAGAATTAAAAAAGAAAAATAGCACCTTTTGAAGCAGGGTTTATTCTTATAATGAAATGCATGGTTTAGAGATATGAAAGCAACTCTGGCTTAACAGTCAGTGGCACCATCACATAATGAAGACAAAGTGCTCTGTGTTCCCCTTCGATTTCAACCGATAGAGAAAAAAAAAGGAATAAAATTGATGGTTTGAAATAGGGAGTGAGAAAAACGTGCCCGAGAAGACGTAGTACCCGGCTTGCTTCATTACCGCTGGCTGTCTGCGCATCCTTGAGAACAGATTTACTTTTATTTCTGTGAAGGAAAGTGAGGAGGAAAGAGTACGCCATGCTTGTGTCTAACTAACAGGTTTTAGGTGGGGGATTGTGCTCATGAACCTCAGGAAGTGATGAACGCTTTGTCTTTCCTTGCACCACCCCTGAGGCCACGTGAGCAGATTGAGAGGTTTATGGGTAATAGAAAGTGGACAACGGGCATGCCGGCTTGCCGTAGGGATCTAGATTAGACAGCATTCGTCAGGCTTAGTGAAAATGATTGGTCTCCTGTCACTCACCTAAACTTATTGCAAAGGTTTGAAGGGGACTATGTATTCTTAGAAAGGACAGCCGTCTCCAGGCTCTGAAATGTTGGACAGAAGACTCTGCCAGAGTGATGGGGCCATGCATTAAAAGGTGTAGAAAAAAAAAAAAAGCATGGCCTGATGCCCGAATTCCTTTTTTCATGCACATGATATACAGCTTCGGCTGTAAAAAGTGAACTGCATTAAAGTTTGTTTTAGTCTCTGATCGCGGTTTGACGAGACGGCCTCCTTATCGTTCCGTCGCACTTAGCGATGTTGCATTAACCCCGAACATGTCTTTAGGATTTATGGCAATACGACTGAAACATTTCTTGTAATATAATTACATTTCAATAACATAAGAAATAAAGCACCTGAGAGAGTGCTGTTCTTTAACTGGTATTAATTAATAGACGGCACATACTGCTTATGGGTTGAAAGTTTTGTTTAATGTTGTGTGGAAAGTCTGAGAAGCAACTTTCTGTCATCACGTATAGCTCTAAACAGTCATTCTCTAATAGGTCTCCGAATAATAAGACATTAAATGGTCATAAAAAGCACTGAAAATAGGTAGAATTTTGTGTAGGATCACAAACTGATGTCTCAAGTTCAGAAAAAGAACTGGAGTCATTATTTACAGAACTATTCTCCCTGGTTTTGATTTTATACATGTATTAGGATTTGTTCTTTCTTTATTCAGATCATCCTGGGCTGCAAATTATACAAAAGTATTCACCAATTAAAAGCATCGGCCGTTTGCTGTTATTATGATCTCTGCTCTTCTGGGAAGGTTTGTGGAGATTTATTATTATTCACCCACCGGCTCCAGCATTATTGAGATCAGGCACAGATTTTGGGTAAAGAAGCTTCATTCAGGTTCAGTGGAGAGAAGATCAGGGTTATGAGTAGCTATGAGTAGTATTTCTTCCATGCCAAACTTGGTCCAACCATGTGTTCACACAGCTCAATTTGTGCAAAGGACCATTGTTAAGCTGTGGCAGGTTTGGCCCCGGTACAGCATAGAAAGATATTATATAACTGTGTGCAGGCAACTTCTAGGCAACAGTTTGCAGGAGAATACCATATAAACATGTGAACATTATGTTTCATAAAGTTGTCTGAAATTTCATCATGGACAGCAAATTAGAACCAAGATCAAATGCGAAATTCTGCATGAAACTGGGCATTTTTGCCACAACAGCGTTTGACATGCAGCAAGGCTGCGATGAGACTTTCAAGGTGTTTTGAGTGGCATGCGCACTTCATGAGGTAAAGGTCATCACTGGAAGACGTTGAGAGATAAGGAACTCCTTTAACAAGCTCAAAATGTCAGAACCATTCAGCAACTTGTGCTTGATGATTGTCTGGGAACAATGATCTCACTTCCGCATTCACACTACTCGCCAGATTTGACTTCACCCTCTTCCAGAAGATGAAGCTTTAGCTCAAAGGTCGCCGTTTTGTCACTATTGCTGAGGTTAAATGCGAATCGCAGAAGTGCTTGACGTGCTTTAAAATGATGACTCTCGGAACATATTTCAGAAGTGGCAGGAACGCTGGGAGCGCTGTATTGCAGTGAAAAGCCACTATAGTGTGTAAATGTAGATAAATAAAGTACTTTCCTGTAAACAGATCAAGTCTTGAAACTTTTATATACATTGTGTACGTACATATACATACATACATATACAAGCTGCCACTCCTGGGCCCCGGAGCAAGGCCCTTAACCTCACTGCACTGGACAAGGGCATCTGCCACCTTTAAAAAAAAAAAAGACCAATAGGATGCCATAATCCATGATCACCTGACCACCAATAACTCACTACACTGGCCTCTTGTACATTGTTCAGCACCCAGGTTCTACCCGGTAGATGTTAGGTGCTATATAAATAAAGATTGATTGATTGAATGAAATGTGCTCTCAGATCATAGATATTATTTACTTATGAAAAACAGATCAAATCCCTATCCAGCTCATAGTTGAGCAAATAAAGATTAAGGGGCAGTGCACAAAAACCCACCCCTCGTCTCCTGGATAAAATTTTTCGCTAGTAATATGGTTGTTAGTGTTGAACCTGTCCTGAACTTTCAGAGGTTCTATACAATAAATTCCTATACAATCTATAGACTAGTGGCACTTTAATGAGGTTGTGAAAAGTAATGATGAGGTCTGTAGGGTCACTCAGTATAAAATACACCGCATTTTTTAAAAGAGATCTGTGTTTCACACAAAGACACTGGAGTTTGTTTGAGCCAGAGTGAAGCTGTAGGACGACTTTGTTGTGGCCATTAAATTTAATATGAACCTAAAAGGACATATTTTAAGAGCCGGATGAAGGAGGACCAGGGCCCACATAAACCAGACCAATAACAACTCTTTCATGGACCAATTTAGAATTCGCAAAAATAAACAGCCATGGACGTCTCAGGTCAGTTCATGCTCACTGATCAAGGATTTTTTTTTGATGTGTCACACTGCATTTATAGGTAAAACAATCCAGCAAATATGCTCAAATTGTGGAGACAACAAGGCACAAAAACAGGAAAGTTCCTGGATGTACAAATAATACACCTTACCAAATAAAACACACCAACTTTGGAGTTAGAAATGGGGTGAAATATTTCATCACACAGGGCCCAGCACTATCACAAGTTTTGCGAGAGAACATCTTTTTTTTGCCGAGCACTTCAGGCAGGAATTTGTCATGGTGCTAGCTTGTGCGTCGCCTTTGAAGTTTGCCTCTCTGAGATTGAACACAATGAATGAGTCACTCTGTCGCAGGATGAGAAAAATTATTCGTCAAAACTCCCGTTTTCTCAGATGAATTGTGGACAAATTCTGCGAATGAATTAACATGTGACCTAATATACATGTTAACCATGTTTTACCAATCTGTGGTAGGCAGCTTCATCATCTACACTGTAGTGTACTGGGGTAGCAGGGTGAAGACTACCAATGCCAACAGACCCAACAAGCTTATTAGAAAAGCAGCATCTCTCATGGTCATGGAGCTGGAGTCTCTAGTTGAGGTGTCTGACTGAAAGGAGAATGCTGAAGAATCTTCTTATCATCCTTGACAATGCATCAAGATACTAAGATCCTGCATGTGACACTAAAGTCCTACGAGGGGGCACATTTAGCTCTAGCCTGAGACTAGCGATAACAACCACAGAACGGCACAGGAGGTCTTTCCAGAGACCCCTTTTCCAGTGGCCATCAAACTTTATAAGTTTCAGTAGGGAACAGAGCTGACACAATTAATGCTGAGAGTATCACTGTGCCACAGGTGATATCACAAAGTTTTGAGATTGGTTCTGTTTATTAGAAGGTATGTAATTGATCTACGTTTACACATTAACCTTTGATATGGTCCCCTTGCACAGCTATACCGCACCCCCAGAAATCCTACTCTAATGTGTCCTGGAAGTCTTCTTCTCAAAGCGTGACGAGCACATATTGTGATTCACATTGGATCTCCATCTAGTGGCGTCAAAACAGAGACCTTCAAGCCAGATCTTCATCTTTGGGAAGAATGCGAAGTCCGCAGAAGTGTGCGGAAGTGAGATTGAAGGTTTTCCTGGTCCTACAGTGATGTTTGTCTGCTCTTGAAGCGCACATGCCATTTAAAAAGTTTTTAGTACACTAGCACCTTTCTAAACTTTTGGATACTTCTTGTATATATAGAATTTTATTTCATTTATTTCTATTTACTATATATATAATATAAAAAAAACAGCAATGTCCGTCCTTTCACCTGATTGTATAAAGATTGTATGAAGCTTTGTACACTGCTATAGTTCAAAAACGGCTTTAAACTGTTTGTGCTTTTTTCATTTTCATCATTGTGAATGAGGTGAGAACACTGACTACCTGCTCATCCAGTCTGCACTCAAAGATCTCATCAGAGGGTGATTTTGTGGCTGACTGTCATTACCCCAGCACCTGCTGCAGTGTTTCAGCTGAGCAAACACAAACACACTTACTCACAAACACAACAGACACAACACGCTCTCACAAACACACACACACCTCATCTGTAGAAGTGACAGCTGGTTGAATGGGCAATGAGAGAGAAAAAAGGGTCATCGAGGTATCACTTCGATTCTCATCTTTCATATCGACTGTCGAGGCGTATGCATATGATCAATTATATCAATGCTACCCATCTATAAATACTATACTATATGGACAGTTTGTCGACACCTGACCACAGGATTGGTATGTTCTTTTCGAACATCCTATTTCACATTTAGTCCCCATTTGCTTTTATAATTATGTTAACACTTCAGGGAATTAGAATTTTGGAAATTTTGGAATTAGAATTTTGGAGTGTGCTTGTTGAGATTTGTGCTAATTGAGATATAATTCAGTAAATTCAGGTACTGATGTAGGAGAGGTGAGGAAGCCTGGGGTGCAATCAGATTTCCAGTTCATTCCAGCGGCGTTTAATACAGTAGGTTGAATCTGTCATTACATTAAAATTTAGACTATATACCAATGCTAATTATCTGGAAATGTGATACACGTGTACAAAGAACAATGTGTCATAATTCAGTAAATCGCAATGGCTATTGGAATATAATTGTGTCCTTAATCCTAACATATTTGTATGATTGATTTGTGATCTTTGTAATTTTAATTCAATAGATTAATACCACAGTGATTTTGACAATTCTTCATTATGATTCGCCAGAAGTAAATTTGTTTTTATAACAGAGGTTCTACCAAAGTAATGCTCTCGATTTACTCTGATATTATTTGCATTGTGGGTATTAATTCTTGGTGATTATGTTTGTCGTGAAACTTTCTGTTCTGAGCTACTTGTGATTTTTCAAGGTAAAAGCTACACCATATTATACACCAATTTTTACTGATTTCTGCATATGATGCTTAATGTAATGTTAGAAGAATGGAGGCAAGATGTCCCCAGCAAAGATGCTCAAGATGCAAAAATATCAGATACAAATACAGAGCTGCCTCTTGTCTACAAAGATTGCAAAATAAAGCTAAATCCTTTTCAATGTCATCTGCCGAATGCGGTTTTAACTCGTCTTAAAGTTCTGTTGTCCTAGAAAGTAAACAAAAACGAGGCAACAGGCTGTGAGGTAGATTAAACTGTGAAACACACTCTCGTGGCGATGAGTAGAGAATCCATCTGGTGTCCAAGCTGGAGTGCTAATTACAGAAACTGTGATGTCGAGCTGCATATAAACGACATTGTCCATCTTACAGTGTGATAAAATGCACCATATTATAAAGCTTTTATATACCTATCAGACAAAAACCCACTAAATGTAGAGTGCAACAGAGAAAAAAAAGCTTGCTGTAAAAAATACACAATTTGAAACCTCACTGTAAGATGTAAGATGCAAATTTTGAGTATAAATTTTACAAACATTATATAATTCCTGGGGTGCAGTCAGAGTTCTTTATTATACAGTAAACGAATGAAACCAAGTTTAACTACATGGTAGGATTCGAAACACAGATGATACTAGTAAAAGATAACACCGGAAGTATAGCAGCATTATGCTATGTTCATTTCGTTAGGGTGGAAAATGTGGGGCGGTTGCTTACCTATACATTCTGTGTGTGGATTTTATCTTCTGCACACTATGCACTATTATGTTCTGCACATAAAAAAGATTGCATGTGGTACACCTGTACACCGAACCGCAAGCCCTGTACCAAAAACATTCGCTCAGAATACAACACTACTAACTAGTAAACAAAATTACAACATTTTTAAGTGGGATGTGTTCCTGTGCTTGACATTCCACATCATGCACTATTTGTATACCTTCCTTAGTTTCAACCTTTCTTCGGTTGAAGGCTGCAACCTGGTTGGCTCTCCACAAAAACAATGTACTTCTGTCTGGAAAATAAATGTATAAAATAAATAATACAAATTCTATAATGTTTTTGTAAAAAATCGGTAGTCTGGCCGTGAACTCGTCGCAATATTGATGCTTCCTATCCACAAATAGGCCTTCAAATAAAATTATACTTGACTTCAGGCTGGTAGGGCTACGTTATAGAATACGTTTATCTCATAATAATTATCCATTTGAGCTCAAATGCCAAGTCAAACAGTCATGCTTGTGTAACATCTCTCATTATGTTGTTGATTTGCTGAAAGGTCAGCATGATTTTATGGATGATCTGCCATCTTTGTTATAATGAACAGGTCTAGAGAGTAACAGCCTACTGGCAAACTAGCAGTTATGAAGTGTAATACATGTTTTTCCCCACATGATGCTTGCATTATATTTATATATATATAGAGAGAGTATAAAATATAGTCACATTTCATAGACCTTGATTCGTTTTTCTCGGGTTGCGCTGCTACAAGTAGTGTCCGTATGCCGTTGTTTCTGCAATGTTGGCATTTTCATGTCCTTTGATTGGATAATCAGAGAACGCAACAGTCAGAGCTCACAACCCGCATCTACACCAAGCTGCAAGAGCTCAAATATATTTATGTGGATTTAATCGCTGTATTTTCATTCCACAATAGTTGACTGGGGAAAAAAAAGTTTTGGTTATGGATACACTCACAAGAAAAAAATTACAGGATGGACGTTTTTCAAGATATCTATCTATCTATCTATCTATCTATCTATCTATCTATCTATCTATCTATCTATCTATCTATCTATCTATCAAAATTTACAATTTTAGCAGTTTTTTTAGCAGAAGACAATGACAACATTCAGTGTTTGAATACACCAAAATTGTAAAGGCTCATGACCTTGAGTTCTGGCTGATAGTTGAGTTTTGATCAGTTAATCAGAAAACTTTCTAAAGACTCATGGGTCTGAGCATCCATTTGGCTTCAGTACTGTGTGGCTGTTTTAGAGATTTTAAATAGATCTTTTTTATTTTGTTTTTGTCCTAATAATGAGGACTCGATGTTCTAACTCATCACTAAATGTATTCAAATATCAGAACAGCTTTTAACGGCGATACTTCTCAAAGGTAGATTATAAAGATAAGTTAATGCTCACAGTATTGCAATGCACAGTGAGTCTGTTTACACACTGTGTACAAGCACCTATTCTTACACCAGGTTTCGCCTGCTGCTGGAACATGCTCTTTATGCACTCCTCAGAGAGGGCGAGGAACTCCTGAAGTGGAACAGCGAGTTATCACATTGTTCCAGTGCACCCCAGTGCACACCCCATAAAGGCCTCTATTTAAATGCAAATTAGTCATTCGGGTTATGTCGTTAAAGTCACTGTGTATAGCTTACTGTACAACAGTTACACTGGTGCTCTGGACAAATTTACCATGCCATCTTGATGAATGCAGCTGGCATATTGCCAAGAGTATGCCCGAGGCGAGTGAGAACTTTTACAGAATCGGACACGAGCTGTCGGCTTAGCTTATACTGTCAGAGCTGGAGATGCAAATGTTTCAAATCAAACATGTTCTAGTGTCAGCATTTGCCTTGTTTTTGTGTAGCCTACAGAATAAGAAGGCGTGGCTTATGCAGGCGAGGGTATAGCCCAAATTGCATAGGGCTTGTTTTTGTGTGGCATACAGAATGAGAGGACTTGGCTTATGTAAATGAGGGTATGGCTTAATTTGCATAAGCCTTGTTTTTTGTGTAGCGTACAAAATGAGAAGGTGTGGCTTATGTATGCACATTATTCATGAGTTAAATTCAATTTAATTCAATTCACTTCAAGTTTTTTTTCTATAGCACTTCAAAATGGACATTGACGCAAATCAGCTTTACAGAATGAAAAATTATAGAAAAAACTCCCTTAGATGGTATTAAGAAGAAACCTTAAGAGGAACCAGACTCAAATGGAAACTGAGTTCAAATCAAAGCACCACTAAGCTGTCACTACCGGGGCCTTGAGCAAGGTTTTTAACCCTCAACTGCTCAGTTGAATGAAGGTGATAATTGTAAGTAGCTCTGCATAAGGGCATCTGTCAAATGCTGTAAATGTAAATGTTATTGTTGAAAAAGCAAATCAGTAACTTCTGCCATAGCTGTTTAATTCCAGGTGTTTTCTCTGTTATCCTTTATTGCATTCGTTACTACTGCCTATATTTTCCATTTAATTTTTTATTGACTCTTTGTCATAATTGCTCGATGTGCTGCCATAACACCAGTGCGTTTCTAAAGCTGGAAAATATTCTATCTCGTTAATGAGCGCTGTGCATCGTCATCTGTAATGGCTGTCACTGATTAAGTAGCGCTCTTCCAGTTTCACAGAATAGCTGCCTCAGGGGCCACAGGGAGACCATTGGATTTAGTCATGCTGTAAAGAACAGCTTGTATTGATACAGGACTGTTACTGATAGAATAAGTGCATGCAGCACATTGTGTATAAGCTAGAATGCAATCTCAAGTAGAATCTTCGTTTAATGAAACGCAAACACCTCAAATATACGGCTAAAATTGTGGACTTTGTTGTCAACAAAATGTACCACCGTGTCCGGTATTACTACATGAAGCTTTTAAACCGGATCCTGAGGAATCATTCTCCAATGTGTAACGAACCATAAGAAATGGAAATGAATCTTGCCTACAAAGCCGTTGTTTCGTTCTCCTCCTCTCTTAAGCGCTTACGACATTAACTGTTAATGAAACCTATAACTCACGAGCCCCTATTGGGGAATAAAGGAAGTTTATGTTCAGGCCTTAGGGAGAGTGCTGCTAAGTAAATTACCTTGATAGAATTAAAGGATAATCCCACATCTGCGTTACACTCTGTGTTCACGCTCGATTTTCATCACTGTTCAGTGTATTTTTATATATAATATATATAAAAAAAATATAATCTACTCTTCTTCTTTCGGCTGCTCCCATTAGGGGTCGCTACAGCGGATTATTCATCTCCATACCACTCTGTCCTCTACATCTGTCTCTTTCACACCAACTACCTACATGTCTCCCCCCAACCACATCCATAAACATCCTCCTTGGTCTTTTCCTCCTTTCTGGTGGCTCCATCCTGAGCATTCTACATATACCCCATGTCCCTCCTCTGCACATGACCAAAACATCTCAGTCAGGCCCTTTCTTACTTTGTCCCCAAAACGTCTTACATGCGCTGTCCCTCTAATAAACTCATTTCTAATCCTGTCCATCGTTGTCACTCCCAATGACCATCTATTTCATTGGCATCTTTAGTTAAAGCCACTGTCTCTTAACCATACAACATCGCAGGTCTGAACACAAAACATATCTACCTTTCTCCTCTCCATCATATCAGCTACCTCTCTCCCTTTACCAGTCATAGTACCAACATTTGAAGTACCAACCCGAACATCCACTCCTCCTTTCTCTGCTGTCTCTGTAGACGTCTTCCTCCTCTTCTTCTCCTTCTTCGGCCAACAGTAGCCCAATTTCCACCGGTACCCTGTTGGCCTACAATACCTGTGGCGGTCGTTGGTAACCCAGGCCTCGACCGATCCGGGTGAAAGTCTGATTCGTAATCCGTATATTTGATTTGGCACATGTTTTACGCTGGATGCCCTTCCTAACGCAACCCTCCCAATTTACCTGGGCTTGGGACCGGCACAGAGAGTGCACTGGCTTTTGCAACCCCAATGGCTCAGTTAATAATGTACTGATAAGACTATAATCTCAAATCACCTGTAGTGAATGTTTGGCCAGCTGACTGTCAAATTCCACCCCACTGTGTAATCACCTGAGCAAACATCAGATATGTGAAAATATACAATGTAACGAATACATTTAAAAAAAAATCAAGTGGATGATGAAAATACAAAAAATATTTAATGCTAATTGTACCATTAGCATGACCAAAAGTTTTGCAAATGGTGCTAATGGTGAAAATAACAAACATAAAACATTTTTATACAGAATTGATCCAGACTTCTAACACACACACACACACACACACACACACACACACACACACACACACACACACACACACACACACACAATATTATATATCTAATTTTCTTTTCGGCTACGTCTAGATAAAGCTAAAATACTGCATTAAAGCTAGCCATAGAATGTAAGTCTGGGCCTTTCAGGTTAACTGCTGCTCAGGTTTATCAATTTGATTTGTTTCTCCAGTAGGATTGAACTGTCAGGCAAGAGCAGACTCCAGTTGCAACTCTGCCATTCTAATATATCGCAAGAAAGACCTCTTATTGGTTTCAGGTTTGTGTGCTAAAAAAAACAGATCTGAAGTGTTGCACAGTCTAGGCTTTGTTTTTAATCATTCTGTCACAGGAAGACGACAGACTGGTGCTCGGTATGGCTGAGAGGCCAGGGGCTGTACAGTCTGGGTAAAAGAGCATGAGTGTGGGCAGCTGGGGAACCATTTCAGTACTACACATCATCGATTTACAGAAACATCAATTAGTCCTGATTCATTGTGCAGAAACATGGAGCTAGTCCACATCATCAATTGTCAAAAAACATGGATATAGCACTGATCCATTTTCTATTTATCCAAATGTAGAATTAGCCTTGATCCATTTTTTTTATTTATTTATTTTGATGTTATCTAGTGCACATAGAACATGGTCCAGATCTGAACAACAAGTACTGATAGCCTGACATCCTGTTTAGGTTTTACATCAGCAAATATTTTGAGCCAAATGTCTTCATTTTATCACTGGTTTATAAAGTGATAAAATGCTCAAAAAAAAAAATCTAAATAAATTTCTGAAAAAAATTAAGAAAAAGAGCTACATGCCACACACTGTAAGATTTGCCATTAGGTGTAGAGCAACATGAGCCAAATCTCTGGCAGCACGAAATGGGATTAATTCCCAGCAGACGGATTCTCCTTCCTTCTGCTAGACAGCTGCTGCCAGATCACTCTAGTTCTCTAGTTTCTCTCGTTGGTATCTCGAGTATTGCATAGTCTTAGGCATGAAGCCTAAATCAGGTTGCTGGACTGGGCATTTGTCCATAAATGTCACACTAGTTATGAAATTCAAATACAACATCCCATCTGTCTAAAAAGAAGTGAAGGGTGAAAGTGAGCTGTATTTTGAATAAAGATTTTCAGAATAAAATATGCCTGTGGGCACTTAAATGGTCTACTAAAAGGCAGAGAATAAAGCAGAAAACTCAGAAAGCAAGATTTGGAATAAGTGGTTGTTGGAAAATAATCAGGGCTGGAAATGAAACAATAGAGCCGCATTTCCTGTGACTAACCTCCAATAACCACAGAAGCACACATTTCACATTTACCACATGATGAGATATGATGCCACCTCACAGCCGAGAGTCCTTCACTTTATTACTGTTATAGTTTATTAGTTATATGGGTTCCTTGGTTTCTTCTTACATGCAAAAAACATGACATTTGGTGGACTATGCTAAACTAAACTGCCCATAATGATGCCTAGTAAACCAAAGGAGGGTTATCCCCAAAAATTAAATGCAGATATCGAGTTCTGTTCAAACTAAGCATAAAATTCTGAAGTCAAATGAAGGTAATCAAATTTACACATTACATGGGTTAAAAATCGGGTTTCAGTCCACACCGACTGCAGTCCCTGTCCTAATCAGTTCCATAAACCTCTTTTCTGAAGCTATTATTTTTGCCTCAAGTAGTTTTTAGACCAGTTCAAATATCTAGCATATTGTAAATGCCACAGGGCAGGTAGAATAAAGTGGGTAAAGTGGGGGTGCAGTGGGTAGCATTTCTGCCTCACAGCTCCAGGGTCCTTGGTTTGAACTTATGCTTGTCAGGGGGTCTTTAATCTTCTCCATGAAGGGCTGCTGTAGCTGCAGGCCTATATTCCTTTATTGGGGCCCAAGATGAACTGATTAAACAAGTGGAATCATTGTTGCTCCTGTGTGGTTGGAATGAAAGCTTGCAGCCACACCAGGCATTTGCAGATAAAATTTAAGACACCTGATTTATGGTATCTGTGAAGTTTTTTTTCCCTTACCACTCCTTTCATTTCTATTTCCAATGTTAGTTTCCTTCCGGGTCTCTGGATTCGTCTAACCTAGCAAAAACATGCCAAGAGGTAAACTGTGAAAAGGATTTCTACTATGTGTGAATGAATGTGTGCATAGTGTATTCTGAGGGACTGACATGCCATCTAAGCTGTATCTTTAAGACATGCTGTGGAGATAATCATAGATCCAACGCAACCATAATCAGATTAATATGGTTACAGAAATGTGTGAGTGAGTAAGGTAGTTAATCTACCAAAATTGCTTGCGGCCACCAAAAGACCAAGGGGAAGACAATTCTTCACCAACTTAGTAGGGGCTACCAACAGACAAAAGGAAAGAAAAGGTTCAACCAAATTTGTAGAGGCCACCAACAGACCAGGGGGAAGGCAAGACTCCACCAACCTGGTTAAGGCCAAAAATAAACCAAGGGGAAGGCAAGGTTCCACCAAATTTGTAGAGGCCACCAACAGACAAAGGGGAAGGCAAGACTCCACCAACTTGGTTGGGGCCAAAAACAACACAAGTGGAAGGCAAGGCCCAACCAACCTGTTAGGGGCTACCAACAGACCAAGGGGATAGATGTAACTTTTAATAAACATCGTCTTTGTCCTATAAAGGAAATGTATGTTGATTGAAAACAAAACATTTATTTGACATGCCTTATATTGGCTGTTTATTTCTTTTGTTTGCCCAGATTTTTTAAATTTATGGCTATAACTGTAGAACCGTACACATGCCTATTTTTTCTGACCACTAAAGGCTTCTAGTGAACATTAATGAACGTCTATCATGCTTTGTGAAGTTAAATACTTGTATCATTTCTAGCTCTTACCAGGTCTAAACTAGTGGTAGTGCTTTAATGAGCTTTGGTACATAACATTTCTGAGAAAAGCCTGTTTTTATTAATCAGAAATTCTTACTGTATATGAGCGTATATACTTCAAAGATTTAAGTTATATTATATTTAAACATAGACATCAGTTTGTGTTACATACACTTAACATACAGTTAAATATTATCAATCAAGGCATTGCATAGGGATTCTTTATCTTCGGCGTCTTTTCCTGAGATTTGCAGCAGCTTTCTCTACAGGGAAGAAACATGGAATGATGTTTTGCTCTTTCTTTCTCTTTTCTCTCATACACACAGGAACCCTGTGGGAAAATAACTATGTTCAACAAAGCGTGAAAGCAGGGAGACGGAATTGAGAAAGGAGGGCCAAACAAGATGCAGAGAGAGAGAGAGAGAGAGAGAAAGAGAGAAAGAGAGAGAGAGAGAGAGAGAGAACGAGAGAGAGAACGAGAAAGGAAGAGGCCTATATTATGCATTCTGTCCCTGTTTCCTTGGTGAAAGTGTAGTGTGTGTTTGTGTGTGTGTGTGTTTCTATGTCTGAGCATGTGAAGAAAACACTCTACACAGACATGATACGAACCTATTATAGCTGCTAAATATATTTTTTATTTGTTTTTGAAACATTAACCTTTGCAGCACTGATTTTGCAAGCACCTGCAATAGCCAAAAAAATCCTCCAGCGAAAAAACTAAATGTGTTTCATTGGCTCCTTAAAGGGGGTTGTATCATTTCAGTGCAATATTTTTTCAATGGTTGATTTAAGACATTTTTGGGGGGAGAAAAATTAGGCAAATTTAAATGCAAAAATGCAAACATTTACCTCCATTAAAGTCTAATAGTCTTGCACAGAGCAATCCAGTAACACATGCATAAAGGGGGAAGTTATGAAGTTGATCACATACAGTATAGACAGGCTGGTTGGAGATATGGCCTATAGTTGCACCCGGCCTGTAGGGGGAGATAAGAACACAAATCTTCTGAAGTAACAACCACCTGCTACCAAGCGTGCTAACATTGTTGAACTTTATTAATGACCTAGCAACAAGCTCTGGTGGTCTAGCCATACCCCTAGCTACGCATCCATGGTTTGTTTAGCTAGATAGCTAATGTTACCCTCCCATCAACATTCCATCGAAAAATAGAAATTTGTTAACCTTGTTAGCCCGTGATATAATAATGTAGGATAAAATAAATTAACAAAAATAATATTAATAATAGTAAAAATAATTCTTAATTCACTAAAAATGAGACTTGGGTGCAAAGGAAGAAAGAAATGCATCCAAGTCTTAACTTCAGAGAATCAAGAATTCATTTTGGATGTGTTGGAATCTACTAAGGCCTGAAACAAACTAAGGCTCTGTTTACGCTGTCCTCATTAGTTTTGTGTCTTAAAGGCAATTTTTTTTTGCTGAAAATGTAAATAAGTAAAATATTTGAAATACACCACATTTATAATTTTCTCTGATTTCATTTTATCACAAGGTTTATGGTTTTGTGGCACTTTTGAACAACTGGGATGTAAAACTACTGATAAAACATAAACGTAGAATCGATCAGTGGATTTGTGAAAAATTCTGGATTTGCTCTGAGAAGTACATATGAATCACCATGTGCTTTAAAAAGCAACGAGATGTTTATTGTTTACAATGCTATGCCATGCACAAAATCTTTAGACCTTCATTGAGGGAAATTGTAGCTCATATAATAAGGAATGTTGGACTTCTGATTGAAAGGTCATGGATTCTAATTCCAGCACCACCAAGCTGCCACTACTGGGCCCTTGTGCAAGGCCCTTACCGCTCAATTGCTCAGCTGTATAACTGAGATATCTGTAAGTTGCTCTGGATAAGGCCATCGGTCACATGGCATAAATGTAAATGCCATTGCAAAACAACACCACCATGTTCTGTAAATGCTAAATAAGTTGCTCTAGATGGTATCATATTAGTTATCATTTGCTTAAATGGCTCTAGAGTGGAGGAATATTCTTCACAAAAAACGACCATCAATAAAATAGTTTTACTTTAAGGTAAGGTTGTGTGATTAATAAATAACTAATTCTCTTTTTTGTGTGTGTTCAGGAATAATAAAAAACACATTTCCTCCTTTTAATGCTTTCAATATTCAATAAAAGAAAATGGAAAAAAGGCATCGTAATTCACATTTTGAAATAAAGGAAGCGAATGAACTGAATGTGCACAGACTTATATAAAACTAGCATTAAATAATCCCTGCTTCCTTTTGCCTCAGGATTATTTGCTTCTGGCAGTCATGCTAAAGCCATTATCCGTATTTCATTAACATTATTTCCCAGACGAAATACCATAATTACTCAGGAAACAAATGAATAGACATATGACCTCATAAATTTAGCACTAAATGCAATTACATTCCTCTATTCATAAATTCGCACTTAATGCAAGTGATCTAAGGCCTCGAGGCCGATAGGGCGTGATGAAGTGGGAGAGCCTTAAGAAGAGGTCACTAGATTTGTGTCAGCCATTAATTTCGCCTAATTAACTATTGTCTGAGTAGCGGCTCATCTATTAAAATTACTTTTAGTCACAGATTTCATTATCGTTGAATTAAAATGTATTTTTTTTTATTCTAAAAAGTACCAATTTAGTAACCAAATGACATTTACTTCAATCTCTTAAATAAAATATTTATACATCTTTAAATTATTTACCTATTTAACTTTAACATCATTCTACTTATTAAAAAAAATTATAATAATTCACATTATTGCTTTTTGTCTGTCTCATGTCTACTTTTAAACCTTTTGAGGAAACGGGTCACATCCAAGAACATGACTAAAAAGTATTTTTATTATTAGTTTTAGCTTTGTACTTTTTGTAGTCATTCAGCAACACACCACTCTGTTGTTAATTCTTTTCTATAACAGCTTGACCCCAAGTGTGTTATTCCACATGTAATAATGCCCTAATATACTGTGTGTGTGTGTGTGTGTGTGTGTGTGTGTGTGTGTGTGTGTGTGTGTGTGTGTGTGTGTGTGCACGTGCATGCATGTGTGAATGGATTGGAGAATGTCCTTCTTCATGCACACAACACTACACAGATCAGGCATAACATTATGACCACCTGCCTAATCTTGCATTGGTTCCCTTTTGCTACCAAAACAGTAGTGACCTGTGGAACATTAACAGCATTAACTCCTTCAGGAGCTCGTCTGTTGCATCGGACCAGCCTTCACTCCCCACGTGCAACGTTGTGTCTTGGCGACTCCTTCACCAGTTCACCACTGTTTCTTTTTTGGACCACTTTTGATAGACACTGACCACTGCAGACCAGGAACAAAACTCAAACTCGCACAAATCCTTACGCTTACCAATTTTTCCTGCTTCCAACACGTCAACATTAAGGGGCAAAGATTTTCACTTGCAGCCAAATATATCACACCCACAATGATGAAGAGATAATCAGTGTTATTTACTTGTTATTTACTTGACACCTGTCATAATGTTATGATGTCATAATGATGTTTGTTCTAAGGGGAGCATCGATTTGCAAATGTCAGGATCGATATGATGGGGGTTGATACTTGAAGATTGATAGAAATCAGAATGATAGATTGTATCTCTCTCTTTTTTGATGAGCATTAGGGTGAGATGATGATAAATGTGTCGTGGTTAAAATGGACTCACTGTTTACTATTATTATCAGTCTGATTAATATTAATAATAATCAGAAGGTCCTGGAAGAACCAGCAGTTCCCAAAAACTAAAAAAATCCAGGTGGTGGAAAAAGACCATGTTGAGCTTAAAATCCCAAATGGTGGAAACAATGTTGTGTTTTTTCCATGTGCTGAATGTGTTGGCTTTGTGTTGTCAATACAATAATAATAAAACACGTATGTATATTAGAGATGCGCTATATTGCCAAAAGTTTGCGGACACCCGGACATAAGTACGGTATGTGCTTTTTGAGCATCGTATTCCACATTTAGTCCCAATATGCCCTTATAATTCCACTAGATTTTGGAGTGTGCTTGTGGAGATTTGTGTTCATCATCCACAAGGGTGTTAGTAAAGTCAGATAGGTACTGATGTAGGTGAGGTGATGAGGCCTGGGATGCAGCCAGTGTTCCAATCCATCCCAAAGGTGTTCAGGTTGAGATCAGAGCTTTTCTTCTCCAAACCATGTAAACCATATGTTCTTGGTGCTGGAACAGGTTTGAGTTTTTAAAATCAAATGGACGCAACATTTTATTATACGGCATCCGAAGTCGTCTTATAAAAATGTGTGCCTCTTATTTTTGTGGTAACAGTTTAGACAAGAACCACATATAGCAGGAAAGGTCAGGCGTCCCAATGCTTTTTTTCATATAGTGTCATAACATCTATATACCCAATCGAATCCTATGCATGATTTTGTGAAGGCTTTTAAAGATAAATGATGGATTCAAATAACAAGCCGCAGACTCGCACAGTTTGTGCAGTTGTTTTAAATGTATAAAGGTGCACAGATATATAGATTTTTTTTTTTATCCAGTATCTGAAAATATACAACAACATTGAAAGTCAAATCAACAAGGATAATTCATAGCATAAGTCATAAGTAACAATAATCATCAAAAAATTCTCCTTTTCCAGAAACACCTGAGGGAATCAAATGAAAGGAAAGAATAGAATTGAACAGAAAAATCATATAAATGAATGGGGGAGGGGTGAGACAAGAAATGAGAAGGATGAGAAAAAAAGATGTAAGGGCAAAAAAAACAAACAAAAAAAACCCAGGGCAGATAAACAGATTAACAATACAGGTCACACACAGTCACACTCATTTGGTTATGTACAGCACATTCCTGCGGTGGTCAGTGGCGAATAAAAAAAAACTCAACACACTCAGTGCAGCTGCTTGGGCGGAGATAAAGGGAGCCAGAGACGATTCGTGGACTTGGTTTAGGTCCCTTTTTTGATCTTTTTTTTTTAATTGAGGGGGAAAAAAAAATTATATATATATATAGCGTGTGTGTGTGTGTGTACTGCCCTATGAAATGTTTTGAACTTGTTCTGCGCTGGTCTTTGATGCATGATACAATGCTGTCTTACTTCTCTACTTTCCTCTACACTTTGCCTCTGATACTGTTCAAAGGAAATATGGATTTACCCCCCGCCCCTACCCCTCTTTCACCCCACCCCCCGCCACCCCCAACCTTTCAGACGCTTAGACTTGGCTGAAAAGCAAACGAATAATAAAAATAAATAAATAAAGGAAATTCAGAATACTGATGTCTGAAAAGCTTTGGTGAAAAAGATTCTGTAAGTTAAGATGCCTGAATCTTTTTCTGTTTGATGAATTAAATCTATCCGAGAAAATCTTCAAAAATTGTATGGAGCGGGTATTAAATAGTGACACGGTGGGCACATATCGGGTAACGATGGGGATCCAGATGAAGTTATAACACATGGGACGCAAGTAAATATTAACTAATGGCATGAGTAATGCAGATCGGGTTACAACCCAGGGAAAACAGATATGGTAAAGTCACCATAGACACTGACCGGCTTGTGATACAGAGGACGTAGATTGACTCAAAAGACACACAATGCTGATCGAGTGACAGCACGGGGAAACGCTCGGGACGCTTGTGCGGCGACCCAGGTGTCGCAGATTGGATAGCGACACAGTGAATACAGTTGTAAAAGAATAAATGCGGATTGAGTAGCGAGGTATGACGCAGATTGGGTTACAGTGTGGGGGCAGATATTGTAATGCAACCATTGAAACAAACTGGCTAGTGACACTGAGGACACAAGTCATGACACAAGGAATGTACCAACACTGGACAATATACAGGACTGGGTTATGGCCTGACTGGTGCAGACTGGGTTATAATGTAGGCACAGATTTAATAACAGTAGAAATTTGAATGGAAATACTGAGTTACATACTGACAGAACAATGTGGAATGATGAGAATGTTTTGGCAGAGGGGCAGTGACTGGGTGAGCCAATCATGTTACAAATGCAGATCAGGTGAGGTTATAAGGACCAGGTTTAAACACTGCGGAAGGCAGATCAAGTAATTGGATGAGAGGTGCAAATCTGGTAACGTATGTTGGAATGTAATCATAAGTGTGAACTGGTTAATGAGGACCACAGGGGACAAAAACTGGGTAAGACAATGAGAAGGCAAGCTGGGTAACAGCAGCAGGGGTTTTCTACCGCAAAATAAATGCAACCTGTACCTTGATTTCTTTGTTGTCATTTTGGTGCTTTCTATCGTTTTTTGAGCTCGCGAATCACTTGAAAAAAGTGATTGATAAAAACAAATCGTTGGTCACAAATTGCCCGTCACTAGCTTGTAAAAAAGAGTAAAAAGATGGACAGAAAGAACAAGAGTGCTGAAGAAGAGTGAAGCGATTTTTCTCTTTCTCTCAAAAGTAGCCCGTGACGAGGCGGTGCTCAACCCCGCCAATCTGGGCCTGAAGAATATTCCATTTTCCTCACAGAGGAAAGAAAGAAGGGAACAAAGGTGCTCTTGTCACAAAAGTAATTTTCATTTTGATTGTCCACAGAGAATTGTCCCGGCTCAGATATTACAATCACAGCGTGCAGTGCGAGACCTTTTACAGGAAAAAAAGGAGCCGAGAGGCTGCGGCGAGGGCCAGTGAAACCGAGGCCCTGCCTCGCTGTGCGCTCGCACATGTGTGTGTGTGTATATGTGTGTGTGTGTGTGTGTGTGTATCAGGATGTGTCGCTGCAGGTTAGACTGGATGTGTGTGTTGAATGTCTCGCGTGGTGCCGCTGTGCTCCTCTAAACAGCTCCTGCGGACGATGGGTAAAGGATGAGCTTCGGTGTTGAACACCCAGTCGTCCAGCGGCAGCAGGTCGTCGTCGGAGAAAAGCAGGTACAGGTATCTGAATAGAACAATCAATGAACAAACAAACAATTTTGTCAGAAATTTAAAAAAACTTATCTCTTAATAATTACAATAATTTTTATTTATTTAATTTTTTCTTAAAAAAAAAAAAAATGCTGGGGTTTAAATTGCTTGTGTAATTTAATCAGAATTTTTTATCAAGTTGTTAATAAAAAAAGAATTCCATGAATAGTATTAATTTATTATTAATTGTATTATTTAAGACACACATTTACACTATTATAGGCAAAAGTATTGGGACACAACCGACTTTTCTTCTTCAGCCACATGTGGTTCTTCCACAAACTGTTACCACAAATTTGGATGTGTTGGATGCACAAGCATAAAATGTTTTACTTCACTTGAACTAGGAGACATGAACCTGTTCCTGCATGGCAGTGCCCTATTCCAGAAAGCCACTTCCATTATGATATAATTGACATGGGTTGGGAGTGGAAGATCTCCTGCTATAGAGCTCTGACCTTAACCCATATTGAACACCTTTGGGACGAACTGGAGAACTGACGCACTCTAGGCTTCCTCATCTCACCTGCATCAGTACCTGACTTTAATGTCTAAATCGGCACAAATCTCCACAAGCTCACTACAAAATATAATGGAACCTCTTCCCGAAAAATGGAAACTATTACAACACCAAATGGGGAGTAAATGCGTAACGGCAACTTTTATCCCTATTGATCTAAGTTACTTCTCTTAAGTTTGCACTCACTTTAGAGTTTCAGACAGGAAGAAGCTCTGCTGCATGTTATCGTGGCTGACTGTAGTAGCGTAGACGTCTCTGATCCCCGAATAACCTCCGTCGATGCGGCAAAATTTCTCCAGTGCCTGCGAAAAGAAACGGAATAAAAAAGAACCACTCTATCATTCCTAAAATTGCTGACATGGCTAACAAGTAATAAAGTGAATACATTTCTTGTGTGACTAAAGAAAAAAAAAAATCATCAAAATGCTGTCCTATACATTTTGGCCAGTGGAGGAACATATTTGACGGGCAACTTTAAAAGCGCTGACGCGGCAAATTAAGGCGTTATTAAGTCTCAAGCAAAGCAGACATCTAGACCGTGATTAGGACTGGCCCTTGTGTTTCTCTGGGAAATGATTGTGACATATCTATTTCAGTGCTCTTCCACGGTATAATTAACATGTCATCCTGTCAGAGAGAGAGAGAGAGAGGGAGAAAGAGAGAGAGAGAGAGAGAGAGAGAGAGAGAGAGAGAGAGAGAGAGAGAGAGAGAGAGAGAGAGAGAGAGAGAGAGACATGCTCGGGCTGTATTCATACACTGACTTTAGCAAAGCATTCATTTGCAGAAGCTAATGGGAATAAATAGCATGTTCACTGTTCTGTAGTGAACCTTCTAATCTCTATTTGCCCACCTGCCACATGTTCTTAAAGCAGCTAAAAAAAAAATTAAATCAACACTTATAATTTTTCAACTTTATAATATAGCAGTGGCGTGTCAAAAAGTTTCAAGACTTGTTTTGTGACATTCCAACAGATGGCAGCACAAGGCTGCACGCACAGTCACAGGAAGCACCTTATTAAATCAGCGTCTCAAAAGCCATCAACTGTGCAACTGGCGCTATTCTGACCACCTGCATTACCTGCGATTTCATCATGGACAGAAAGTAAGAACGAAGAGCAAGCGTGAAATTCTGCATCAAACCGGGCAAATCTGCCACCGAGACGCTTGACACGATTCGACTTGTTTTTAATGGCAATCCTTTCAGGTGTTTCGAGTGGAATGCGTTCTTCAAGAGTGGAAGAACAACCCTTGAAGACGACGAGAGATTAGGCTCAACCCCTGAAAATGTGCATGCTGATCGTTTTAGAACAGTCCACAACACTGCTGCCATCGTAGGGGTGTGGTCTGGAACAGTCCAGTTAATCTTCAAGCGTGATCTGAACATGGGTCACATTGCTGCCAAGTTCGTCCCCAGCCTGCTAATCCAGGAGCAGAAGAAACACTGCAGAAGTCTGCCAAGTATTCCGACCCATTCTTCATGTCGAGGATCATTACCGGGGACACAATTTAGGTGAGAGGGCAAAGTTGCGCAATAAATCTGATATATGCAACCAGTTAACAGATCAAATATTCACACAAAATATTCCTGTGATCTCATAAATAAGGTTTAGTTTGAAAGTAACCAACAGTTTGTGAAAGACCCATAATTGTATCCTAGTTGAGTTATTTGGTGTTTGGTAACGAAGGGCTGCTTTACATCAGCAGCACCGACTCCATGACAAACACGTCATTCAAAGAAAACTACTGATGGCACTTGCATTCATAGCGACTAGTTTCTAACTGATTCATCATTTGATTGTTAATCATAAATATAGTAATGTATCATGTGTCAGGCAGTCGATCATACAATGGGATGCAAAATCATGATCCACTCACCAGCTAATTCACTTAGGGTACATTATTTGGCAATCAAATATTTATTTATCAATCATTGGACATGTATTTGAAAACTGGTTAAGCTTCTGTTCTCAACACGTCTGTTTTATGATGTCAACTTATAGATTTCCTACAAAGTATTTACCAGTGTTATAAAACTACAAAAATAGAAA
Source organism: Silurus asotus (assembly GCA_024362625.1). NCBI lineage: Eukaryota > Metazoa > Chordata > Actinopteri > Siluriformes > Siluridae > Silurus > Silurus asotus. The sequence goes on along the minus strand of MU564352.1, from coordinate 3,522,457 downwards.
AAAACTAAAGTATTTTAATACAAAATATGAAGCTATTTTTATCAACCCGATCAAATACAAATTACAAAAACCCATTTTATATTTGAAATACAAGTTTCATAAATACTGCCCGTCCCCTGACTATTCGTTTGTGACTGACTCTATCTCATAATGATGTTCCTTCAGGTCCGAATGCATTATGCGTACAGAGCAATGAGAATGACATTTTCGATCCAATCGAGCCCCACAGAAGTAACTATAGTTTGTTTTATCTCTTCTCACCTCCACCGCCTGCCAGCCCCACTCCCTGTACTTGGGATCGTGGGTGAGACGCCACATGTACATGTAGCTTTCGATGACCTCTGGCCTCAGGATGTAGTAGCGATCACTCAGTCTGGTGGCTGTGGCCTCTTCACCTCCGTCGAAGCGGAAAGCCTCAGGGCCGAGCTTCGTGGCTGGATAAAAATAAAACGGAGAAGAAAACTCAAGTCAGAATCAGAGGGAGCAGTGACTGAGAAACATTAAATATGTTTTTCTCGGTGGTCCAAATGGTCTGTTATCATTCAGCAGATACTGTTGTCCCAACTGACTGACTAGTCCGAGCACAGACATCAGTATTTGAGGAATAACATCCTTTACAGCCTCTACATTTGTTGTTGTTGTTGTTTTTTAGCAGTCCTAGAACTTACAATGATAATAAAAACTGAGCTGCTTTTAGTCTCCAATGCAAGAAAATGAACTGCTTGCTGGTGCTACCTGACAGATTTTCCACCCAAGTAAAAGCAACACTTTATCACAGTTCTCAGTTTTTGTGTCCTTTGCTATCTGGATCTTGATTTTCCATCCAGAAAAGGAAAAATAAAAGAATACAAATTGATGCTTTTACCCTCTAAAGACACTCTATATGAAGAAAATCTTGCGGACACCAAAATAACGAAGTAAGAAAGGAAGTAAACAAATAAATAAGAAGATGATATAGGATGACATGAGATAAACCTTTATTTGACATTAGCAAAGAAAAAGTGCAAATATGAAACAGAAACACGGTACAAAATATACTTCATACAGTGAGTAAGTAAGTAATTGAATAGGTAGATAATAATAATAGTAATAAAAAGAACTATGGACACTATAATAGGAACATCTATGAGAGTGCTGTTTTTGTATTTATTTATATTTCAGTCATATTCATATTAAAGAATTGTTAAGCATTAAAGTAGTATTTCAGTTTCTCTTTTATGAAGGTAAAAGACAGTTCTTAGTTAATGTTTTAACTGTGGAACTGGAGACTCCTTAAAAAAATATTCAACAAACATCCTGACTGAAAACGTCACCAATGACTGCAAGCAGCCTTTATTAAATCTGTTTACTTTCATCATCCTCAATACAAGTGTGCGATTTAGATGTTACTATGGAAATGACATTTCAGTCAGGCGAGTATAAACATTCATGCCAGAACTAGCTAGACAATAACTCAGTACTTTCCCACCAATTAGAATTGTGCATTTGCTGTTTAATATTTGTACAATGTTCAACAAAGGTGTTCAATGTTTATCTTTGTGTGTGAGGAGAAATCTAAACGATTCTCTCATTCCCCTTCATCATTTCAGAAAGAGCTTCAAATTGATCTTTAAATGATAAACAGTAACTGTGTTTCTGTGCACTATTGCCATTCGTCTAGTCATTTTATATATATTTTTTTTTAGGGTCTTTTTTTTCCCCCTGAGATAAAACTAGCCAGTGTGTTAAATTAAAGGAGTGCCAGAAGCTCCCCCGGAGGAGGACTTTTACTGTCAGTGTTAAAGACCCCTAAATATGACACACTGTTCTGTTCCCGAGCTGAATCTTTTATTTTTCTCTCACTGAAATTTTTGTTTGTCGGTTGTGCAAGATCCTTCAGCGAATCTAACAAGGACAAAGGCTACAAGAGAAGAAAATCAATGTTTTTTTTTAAGGCCTGAGATTCTGTGTTCATTTCATTAAAAGTGCTCTTTTAAGATATTTGTTATATACTGTAGCTGTAGAAACACACACACACACACAATCTTTTATTTTTCTCTCACTGAAATTTTTGTTTGTCGGTTGTGCAAGATCCTTCAGCGAATCTAACAAGGACAAAGGCTACAAGAGAAGAAAATCAATGTTTTTTTTTAAGGCCTGAGATTCTGTGTTCATTTCATTAAAAGTGCTCTTTTAAGATATTTGTTATATACTGTAGCTGTAGAAACACACACACACACACACACACACACACACACATTTTATATATATGATATCAGATATATGATCTTGTGTGGAAGAGGCATCAAGTCTTCCTAGGGAATTTTTCTGCTAAGCAATCAGGGGACCAAAAAAAAGCGAAAGCTGAGATCAAACGAGGCTTTTGGGGAAAATTGCTGGATCTTAGTTTGAGCTACACTTAAAAATCTCAATATCTGTGCTTCCCCCTTGATTCCCTCTGGCTCCGGGTAGGAAAAAAGCTCTAAATTTTGATCCAAGCCTGAGATTCCTCTCAAAAAAAAAAAAAAAGAAAAAAGAAAAATCAACACAGCTTGTTTAAAAGTTTTAAGAGCACACCAGAGAAAGTTGCTAACAGTCTTTTCTAATTTGAAGCACTGAATAAATTTGATTTATCTTGAGACTTTTTTTTGGTCTGATAGAAAAATAATATGTTAGAGCTGTTTTTCAGCAGCGAGTTATGAGTTTCTGTTTTGCACTGTTCATTTCAAATCATACCAAGATATAGCAAACTAGCTGAATTAGGTTACAGATGCTACACTTCCTGTTTTGGCATCTAGCAGGAAGTTTAAAGCAATTTATTGATTACCTATGAGTATCATTTTACACCAGTGGATCTTTTGTTGTAGGAAATATTTATCTAAAAAAAAGGATTCATATTTTACTTTAGTACTATGAGCTATGAACTGGCTCTCCTTCGGTTTTAATCATGTTAAAATGAAGAGAAACTCACCTGAGCGACTGTAAGACTCATGGCATGTGTTTGTAATCTCGGCCGCCAGGTCAAGGAAGTGCTGCCTCTTCTCTGGAACGCCATCGTCTGCCCCGATGCCCACCATCCCGCCTGCGAAACAAGCCAGATGCCCCATCTTGTGGTCGAGAATTCCGCCTCTCCATTCAGCAACATATGTAAGACCTCCTGAAGATTTCTGCACCAGGTTGGTCTCTATTGCCTGATTCGAAACAGAGGATAGCAATTAGGAGTTGCAGATTCATTACTGTACTGTTATCATGCAATTGTCATCCATTATTCATATCTATAGTACTGTATTAGGTGATTTTCACTTTGGGACAAATAAAGTGATGACCTACCTGCCTACTACTTTTAATCAATCAGTCAATTAATCAAATCTATCTATCTATCTATCTGTCTGTCTGTCTGTCTGTCTGTCTGTCTGTCTGTCTGTCTGTCTGTCTGTCTTTATTTCTACCTACCTACTTATCAAACCTAATGTACCCACCCACCCACCTTTGTACACATTACTATACTTTACTATACTACACTATTCTATACTTTACTGTAATATATTTTACTATTCTACACTTTACTATACATTACTATAATATACTTTACTATACTACACTATATTATACTATAATTTACTATAATATACTATACTTTACTTTACTATACTACATTATATTATACTTTACTATACTATACTTTACCACATTATACTATACTATACTATACTATACGGACAAAGGTTTATGGACGCCTGTCCACAAGATTCATTTGTCGCTTTTAAACATCTCACTCCATTTTTTTACTCATTTGCTGTTATAATAAACTTTACTTTTCTGAAAGCATGTTTCACTAGAATAGGCCTAGGGTGCAGTCAGTGATCCAATTCATCCCAAAGCTGTTTAATATGTTTGAGGTCAGAGCTCTATAGCAGGAGATCTTCCTCTACTCCCATGCAAAGCATATCTTTATGGAATTTACTTTTTGCACAGGGACATTGTCATGCAGGCTTTGATACTGTGATGATACAAGGATGTTTTCTACAATTGTATGTTTTCCAATTTATGAGGAAAGTTTTGAGCTCCAGATGTGGATGGTCAGGTGCCCACAAACCTTTTGGCCACAATTTAGTATAGGTTTTTCTTTCACGGTTGTCAGGAATTCTGCTGCAAGATAATTTTTAACACCATATTAATTCACTTGAATGGATAATATTTCCAGGAGCAGGAATACAGAGGGTTGTACAAACAGTGATGGACCTGAGTAAAATATCATACAGTTCCCTTGTATCTCTCTGCACATGCTAAGTAGGAACAGTGTGCCCATGTTGCTCTGGGCATCTATGATTTATTCATGGTCTAACGGAATAGTCCGCTCTCTGGTGGATTGAAGTCAAGCCTCATTGAGATTCCATCGTGTTTCCATATTGGGAAAAGTATGAATCTGCTGTAACTATACAACAGAAAGGGAAAAAGGGTTACACTTCCAAGTCATTCTCCTCCAGTGATCAATCTCTGAATTCTCCTCAACTGTGTCAGGTCTCTGTTTAGCTTTTCATACAAGGTGAAAACAAAACATCAATAGTAAACGATCAAAATGTATTTTTTAGTCCATTCTTCAACTCTTTTTAATCTTCTTTCTTGCTTCTTCTTTTATGCCACTTTCTCCTCACACACAGAGCGTTGATTTAGATCAGAAGTGACTTCTTCTTCCCGGGTGTCTTCAGTAAAACTCTTAATCAAACACAACAAACAGGAAGTGTTTTTTTTTCCCCAGCTGCAAGGAGTCATGTCCATTTATTTGTCCTGACATCATTTAATTTCCATGTCCTCAGACAGTGTTATTTTAGCCGGCTGATGGGAGCTGTGCACGTTTCCCATCGTGACTGGTGAGTTTCTAAACAAAGCTGATGTGCATACATTTCACACACAGTCTCGAGATGCTCTCTTTCATACCTCTAGAGCGCTGTAGTACATACGCTTAGCCTCCTCATCCATCTTGTCTGACATCAGGTATGATTTGATTAGGTACTCGTAGAAGCTGTCTCCCAGGCCTCCGAGAGAAACGTGATCTGAGAAAAGAGACCCGAGAAAATCAAAAGCCATTTGCATGCCCAAACCCAAAAATCACTATTAGATGTTAGAAATAATTTTATTTTATGTGGAAAATAGAATCAAATCCTGATCCAATTAGATATTTGTTCTACATTTTACATTTTTATGCCTCCATCACTGGGACTGAGGCAGAGAGGCCACGCCTCCTTCACTGGGACTGAGGCAGAGAGGCCACTCCTCCTTCACTGGGACTGAGGCAGAGTGGCCACTCCTCCTTTACTGGGACTGAGGCAGAGAGGCTACGCCTCCTTCACTGGGACTGAGGCTACATCTTTACTATTTACGATAAATTTGAAAAAGGCCTTTTTGTCTAAAAATGCTCCGCTTCCATGCTATCATTTTTACTCGCTTCCAAAAACGGTGCTCATCCCCACTGAAATGCAAATGTCCCTGAACTGCACATGAGTAAAACTTAAGATGCTTTATTTCCGCATGCGGTTTTTGCAGCTAGGAAAGGCACCGTCACATGATTAAAAATGCATCCTCATATTGCGAAAACAGTGTTGTCAAATGCATCCACAGACTACACCCCTTTCAATTGGGATTAAAGCATAGAAGCTTCACCTCTTCACTGGTGAGGCTGAGGCAGAGAGGTCATGCCGCTATTACTGGGTCTGGGGCATAGAACCTACGCCCCCTTTACTGTGATGAGGCATGAAGCTCATGCTTACTGCCTTCCCTAGACACATTTCACATCTATTATTGTAAGGTTTTAAAAGGACAACTATGGACACACTTTATATTATCACACACTCACACACACAAGGCTGCAGAAGTATAGGTTTGCTTTCTGCCCCCAATTCTTTACCACTCCTTATCTCACAGGTTGCCAATTATCCCTTGCTAATTTTCCATCGTGTGGATTACACGCACCGGCTCGCACTTCAGACCGCGTCGGAGTCGGAAAGATTAAATTTCCACGGCTAATCGAATGTATTGTTATTTTAATGATCCTCGGCTATAACGCCGCAGTCCGTCACTTCACTCCGACGGAGAAGTGGGCAGAATAGGGGTCGCTATAAACCTCAACGAGAGATGTCAATTTGCTCCGACGTGCGGCAACAATTCCATAAGGCAGAGGAGTTAATAAGCATAAGTGAACAAACAAATGCTAGAAAATACATATTATTTTTGAAACTCTACAGAAAAACACATGAGATAGATAATGTATATGTATCTATGTAGCAACATTCTTGTTTTTTTCTTTTTTTCTTAGCATTGTTTGATTATGATCTCAGCTCTCACTCACGTTGGACCCAGTTCCCACTGACAGGGCTCAGGAAATTGGGGTAGAGGCCCTGCGGCTTCTCGATCTTGTCCAGCAGCTTTCGAATGTTCATCACCTGAAACAATAAATAATAGCAATCAATCATTACTACTGTCAGAGCAACGAACCCGGAGTGCAAATCTCTGAGAGCAGAGCAAGGATTTTTATCTTTTACATCCTTAGCAAAATGAAACAGTGACTTCTCGTGAACTGTGGGTGGGGGTGGAGTCATCCTAGAAGAGACCACACCCACAAAAATAGACATTTACATTTACAGCATGTAGCAGATGCCCTTATCCAGAGCAATTAGCATTTATTACATTTATAAAACTAAGCAGCTATGGGGTTAATGGTCTTGCTCAGGGGCCCAGAAGGAACAGCTTGGTGTGGCTGGGATTTGAACTCACAACCCGTGGGTTTAAAGTCTTATACCTTAACCACTCAGTTCAAAATGTTATTTTGTAGGTTAAATGTGATCAATCAACTTTTTTCACACATTTTAATCCATGAATTCTCTCCACTCCTTTTTCCTATAATTTATCCGCTGTTTATTTTCTGTCCACCATGCATACTGCGCCAAACCTTCTCTGTGAAAATGGGGTTTCCGGAAAGTTCTGTCAGGTGCACAAACTCCAGGTGCAACGTCCCGAATTCAGCCAGGATGCTGCTCCCGGCTGACGCCCATCCCCAGTTCCAACTGGTGCCACTGTAACAAAGGAAGAAGCAGATATGTAACTACCAAAAGCCCACACTGTGTGCCACACAGCAACCAGAAACCATGGCAACCAGCCCACCATTTGAGCAGGTAAAGAGTCACATGGATGGCTGGAGTCATGGCAACGAGATACAAAGGAAAAACTCACTATGGCAAAAGACAGAGACAAAAATCATCGGGCTCGTGTTAGAGCTCAGGACAAAATGAACTCTGGCACAGAATGAATGAACCACTCGCACTTGCGTGTTTTAATAGACAGATTAGTGTTACACCATTTGGAATGTCGAATATTTGCAAATGAAGCCTGCTGGAACAGCAATTACTGTCTTTGTAAATGTGTATTTACAGAAGCAGATTTTTTTAAATTTTGAAATACGAAAAAATGCTATCCACTTTTTTGCTTTTGATCATTAAATGTCAAAACTCTTGACCAGAGGTGACCAAACATTTTTCACCAATATGAAAATGACATGCGAATTTTTTATATTCGTGAACAATTTTTATATCGTCATTGCAAGATAAAAAAAAAAATCCGAAGTCGACCCATACCATACCTCAGGGGCTAGCTTTTAAAACATTCCACATTTAGTCCACAGTTGCTGTTATAATAACCTCCACTCTTCTGGGAAGATGTTCCACTAGATATTAGATTGTGCTTGTGGAGATTTGTGCTCATTCAGCACATACAGCTCATACACCACAAGGGTATAAAAAATAAATGCAAATTGGGTAGTGACACGTCCAGCCAGCTTTTGCTGGAATGAAATCCAAATACTTCATAATGATATCACTAAACTGTTTAGTTCATGTTTTATTTAGTTCTCTGTTGTCTTGTGCAACTTGGTGTTCTCTTATGTAGCACCCAAGTCCAGTTGACATGACATGTGCAGATTACTTAATCAAACACACACTGTAATCCTGGAACGATGCCATTGAAACCCAAACTTATCTCCTCCTATGGGTACAATACATCACATGACATCCTTCATACCACCAATTTTCATTCAAACCATGTTCTTTGGTGGATTAGCTGCCAGTGTGAAAGCCCCCTAAAAAAACAAACCACATGCCAGCAAACATCTGTCCATGGGCTGCATTTGGCTCTAGGCCTGGTCTTTGGACACCTCTGGCCTCTACACCCTCACAAGACAAGCACATACTTTTCCCTACAATCCAGTCTAGTTTTTTAGAACAGACCCCACTCTGTGGTGGTGTTCGTGTGCCTGCAGGAAACACCATGTAATTCACACAATTGATGCTTCTAGTTCTCATTGCGAGAGCAACCCATGGCTCGCTTTCCTTCTGAAAGAAAAATCAATAGAAGCCAAGGGAAAAGGAGAGGGCTGGGAAAACCTTTGTCTCAAAGAATCGATCTAAGATATCAGTGGGAAAAGAAATGGAAGAAAAAAAAGAAGGAAACAAAAGCAACATAGACGGTGGGAAGAAATCCCGTCGAACACCTTAATAACTGCCGCCGGCATCCTTAAACGGACTAGGTTTTTATCTAGCGGTATCGACTCGACATGCTACGCGAGTGACATTTCTTTTAAAACCGAACAGAAATAAGGACAGAATTATTTATTAAACGCTGAATGAGTTAAACAGGAATCAAAGCCAAGTGAACTTTGGAACCGAGGTCGAGCCAACGGACGTGAATGTCAAAGAGAGAGAAAAAATGGAAGTTGCAGGGACATTTACAGTTCATATTACCATTTTTTCAACCAATTTTTCTTATCATTTCATTCTTTTCTGGGATAAATTAGAAAATTTGGTTCTGACCAATGATACACACTAAAGTGTTCACCATAAATATAAGCAAAAAAGCAAATATACCAAATCATATACAGTTATACAAAATGATTAAATTACATTTATTATATTATTACGGTTCTTTATTTATTTTATTGATTATCCGCTGTGGCGCCCCCTAATGGGAGAAGCCGAGAGAAGATTATATTTATTTAATTATTTTCTAGAATGTAAATTATTAATTGGCTATATTGCTGTCAGCTCTTTCTTCATCTAATATCATCCAATTCAATACTGTCTTATATTCAACCCAAACATGCCCAGTGTAGTGCAACGCAACAGGACTACCACTATTACTACTTTTACTACCTCAAAACCCTTGTCTTCCTGTCCTCTAGGCTCTGATTCATACTGTTCCCCTGGAAATGATTGCTTTCCTGTTGCTTTCTCGTAGGGCATGCAGAGGAGAAACGAGGATGAGAGAAATGCTAAACTGGTCCTCCATTATAAATGCTCTCTACACCATTACCCACGCCGGGAGAGAACGACCCTGGAAGCAGTAGGTCTGGAAAAAATCAATACCTAATAGAGTGAAGAAGGGCAGGGGCACATAGGGGGGCACTCTGTGACATCCTCTCTTTACAGAGAACAAGCTGGCATTCTTCCAGCTGTTGGGTTCCTGGAGCACTCACTTTAATCCATCAATCACTCTATTCTTTATAAAGGCATGACTAGACAAGTAATAATGAGGAGACTTACATGCATTTTAACAGAGTTACACCATATTGACAGCTGAAAATAAGAATCCCCATTTGCTGTTAACCTCCATTATATAACATCAAAATATCAATAACCTCCATTCTTCTGGGAAGATGTTGCACTAGATTTCGAAGTGTGTTTGTGGAATGTTGTGCTCATTCAGATATAAATGGTGTTAGTAATATCAGGCACTGATGTAGGTGAGAAGGTGAGGAGGCCTGGGGTGCAGTTAGCTTTTCAATCCATCCCAAAGGTGTTATGCAGGGTTTAGGTCAAAGCTATATAGCAGGCGACTCAAGATCTTCCTATCCGAACCTATCCAATCTTCCTATCCAAACCAAAAAATGCCCCACAATTTGTGACGTCTACACATCTGGGTCAGAGCATCTTCAAAACTGCAGCACTTGTGGGATGTTTCTGGTCGGCAGTGGTCAGTATCTATCAAATGTTCTTCAAAGAAGTAACAGTGGTGCACCAGTGACAGGGTCGTGGACGGCCGAGGCTCATTGATGCACGTGGGGAGCAAAGTCTTTTACATTTTTAACCTTCAATTTAGCATCAAGCAAACAGCACATTGCATCATGACGCACCAAAACAGCCTAAACCTATCCTCAGGCAAAGTCAGCTTTGCTAACTTCATAAGTTTGGCACAAAGGTAGCAAAGTAAACAAAAACAAAACGTACAAACATTCATTACATTACTCCAATAAATGCTTCTGCAATATCAGCTAATCAGGATTGTTAATCACTTATGGAGATCATCATGGTGTCTCTGAAGGGGATATAATGGATACCCACTTAATTATTCATCGAAATGTGAAAGGAAAAAGCTGGCGTTTAGCTCGGCTCAGCGCGACACCTACCTGCCCAGGTTAATGACTCCTCGTGGGATGCCAGTCGGAGTGCTGAAGGCCGGCAGCAACTTCTCACCGAGCTCCAACACCTTCTGCTTAAACACCTGAGAGACACAAAGGACAAAGACAAGCTGTTAAATACACTCACCTTCGACCTCAGTGATTGTTCGCTACTTAAAATCGGCTGTTTCCTTGCATCATGTTATACTGTACTAGTTTAAAGCTGCAGTATGTAACATTTGAATGCAAACTCTAAAATATTTATAATATAAGCATATAAAACACTGCCATGCAATGGACCTTATGTCATATTTCTGGCAACAGTTAACAATTTCCTGACCCAGTTTCTCGATGAAAATGAGCAGGCAGTTTTCCTTAAAAGGCAAATCACAAGCCAAGCTGTTCAAGATGGCAGAATTGATTGGTGGAATAGGAAGACCTGCCCCATTTTTATTCCAAGTGCAGTTTGCCTCACAGACAGGCGAGGACTGTGAACTTTACAAATGACCGCTTTAATATATTAAGCTGATCTTGTGATTTCAATAACTGTAAACTGTAATTAATTAAACAGCTGTAAATAAGAGACAGTGGCATTTTAAACATTGAAAAAGTAAAAAAAAAAAAAGACAGAGCACAAGGGTTAATTCGTTTCTGCTCATAAAAATTGCATACCATTAGCAATGAAGACAGAGCTGCACTTCCAGACCTGTGCACTTAATGACCGCGTGCTACTCTATACAAATAAAGCTAATTCCGTGGGTCATAAACCCTGAGCCGCTATCGCGACATTAATGTCGGGATGAGATTAAGAACCGTGGCCATAAGGTCACATGTGGGCGTTTGATTAAACCCTCGCTAACATCCACAGCCTAATTGTGATCATCAAGAGCAGATCCTAGACTTTAGTTATAGCAAAGGCCTTAAGTTACAGGTGTAAACGCTTGCTAATCTCACAGTATAATAATTGTACAACTCCGCGTCATCGTTTTGCAGCAATGGAATCCTACAGCTGAGCCGAGTAAGTGATATTTCAGATCTAAAACGGTGTTTATCGAATATAATATATCTCTCAGCATGAGAGATATGAAATATTCAAAAACATGCCATTTCTGTGGCATTAATCCAAAATACATTGCACTGAATCCACTTGCTTTCTCGTATAGCAGGTGTAAGTGCTTGATAATCTCACAGTATGATAATCGTACAACGCAGAGTCATGGTTTTTTCATCTTTAGAACCCTGCAACTGAGCTGAGTAAGTGATATTTCAGATTAAAAATGGTGTTTATTCATAAAACATTGACAAAAAAATGTGGCAATCGTTTCATAAGTTTGAAAAAGAATCACAGGCACATACTTGTGTAGATCATTACTAAGTACTAGGACTGACTGGTTTCTCTATTACAGTTATTATTTGAGTTTCTATACCCGTTCTAAACTATCAGTTATATACAAGTTATTTTCTTTAGCAGTCTTCTGGATTTTAGAGATTATTTAATAATTTTGAATGAGGGTTTTGATGAGGGTTTTTGATTTAAAATGTGGATCATGATGAAAAGCACAATGACAGCAAAAGTCTAGGTATAAAAACCCTAAACGCTGCAGTCATAGGACCTGGTGTTCACAGTAACCAAGCAGGCAATGCAATAAAATGCACATAAAAAACCCATTACTGCTGTTTGTGGACAAAAAACATATCCTTCCAGTGATCACGTGAACACATTCGTTAGAAAACCTTTACTGAGAGTGATAAACGCTGCTTATGGTATTGTAAAAGCAGAAGTTTAAACGCAGTTGTGTTTACTGTGAAATTCACCAGCCTGGAATAAAAACAATATCATAATATCGTCAAATAAAACCCTCAGGTACTTACTACCAAACTAAACAGGTGTTGTCTCACATCTCTGTCCTCATTAAACCACTGATCCGAGATGAAGCCCTCCTTAAAATCAAATTGCTCATAAAGCTCTGCCGATTATCCATAAAGATCAGCAAGCTTCATTTCTGCTGCGTTATTCGGAGGCTAGGTTTAGTTAACAACGATCATTTGAATACAACTTATTCACACACACACAAAGCCAAAACACAATGAACCAGTCAAAACAAAAGACTGAACTTTAGATGCTTTCCTCCACACACCCTTCCCACAGCATGGGCATACTCTACAGAGGAGCTCCTGCTTTAAACGGTATTACAGTAGCACTATTTATCATACTGGATTCAGGGTTTCTACCACGGTATGGCTCCTGGTGATGGATGGACTGCTTTGATTGTTTGGTTTTCTGTAAGAGAGACTTTACACAGAATGGTGCAAAAAAACAAAAAACACCCACTAAGCAACAGCACTACCTTGTTGATGACAGGATATTCAGACTTGTTTAAACTGGCAGGTTGGCTACCCTTTATATTTTTTATTTTTTTTAGTGTAGTAAACAAAAAGGCATCTCAGAATGCATGTCACAACACTCAACCTTACGGCAAATTGAGCACTGTCTCAGAAGTCACCTCAGGTTCTATTCCAGTCAGAGAAGAATGAGGTAAATTGGGAACCAAAATAGAACAATGGGAAAAACAACCAGGTAAAGTTTAGTTTAGATAAAAAGTTTGATTAGAGTCATTGTCAACTTGATGTTACCCAGAGCTACCATGCTTTACTGTGGGAATTTAATCAGGGTGTTGTTGTTTTTCTTGTAGAAATGTAGTCTTAAATAATAGGATTTCTTACAGATTTATTTATTTTCCATTTCTCTATTTGTAAAATTAAATTTGAAACATTGTATTACCACTTGGAAGGGCTTTCGGACATAAAATAATCACCATGAATGCTTAATGTATTTACAGTAACGCATTATTTACAGTAACGCATTTTCACTCTGTCTCACTTTTCCTTTCCCTCGTTGCACAAATGAACACTGGATTGGCACAGCATACAGTATAGTGCCACGAATAAATCTGATTTGATTTAAATACTCAGTTATTATAGTTATAGAACAAAACATTTGTTGTACAAAATGTACAAAAAAAGTAACCACAGTTGTATTTGTGCATGATGTGTACTGGTTGTGTTTTATGGATTGTTTAAGATGTAACCAATACTAAAATTAAAACAAAACATAGTAATATTTTTAAATGAAATTCAACCCCTTGGCATTTTCAACTAATAAATGTTCCACATTTTTATCCAGAATCCGGAAATGTTATCTTGAATCTGCCATGTAATGAATAAGTCCTAAGTTGTCATAAACCTGACAGAATCAAATCCAGAATCTGGACGATGTCTTTTTCAGGGAAGTGCCCTTCATATTTCGGAAAGACAATGCTTTCATTAAAACAGCATGGCTTTGTACTAGAAAAGTTGCTGTGTGCTGAAAAGACTTTCTTACTGCTGTTCAGACCTTTCACCAACTAAAAACATTTGGTGTACCATGAAATGCAAAATACAACAATGAAGACCCAGAAGTGTTTAGTAGCTGGAATCATGTTTTAGATACAAATAGGACAACATTTTGTCTTCCAAAACTGGTCTAAGCATAGCAGGATCTTATTTCTGTTTCTATTCCCAGAACCTGGTGCTTGAGCGGCAGCCTTGTCCTGATTTTGCGTCTAAAAACCAACATTTTACTTTTTTTTTTTTGCTATGAGTAAATCTGAAGGTTTATTATATTAATGGGTCTAACAATAAAGTATGCTGTGTTTATGCAAAATTCTGTGCATCAAGGCCAGCTTTATCCCTATTAGCATGGACGTTAATATGTTCTGCTATGTTATGTAGCCTCCAGAAATGAGTAAAAAGAATAATAATACCAGTGAATATATCAGTCATCAGTTCACTCTAATTAAAATGAACTCCTGGTGAGATTATAGGTGTGTTTTCCTCACACGGGAACCCAAGAATGATAATTTATGGTAACTATGAAAACATGTCTCGTTCCGATGCTGGAAATTCATGTCGCGTTTACATTTTTTTCCTCAGAAACCTGTGCATCACTTTGACCTAATTAACATTCGAGCTTGATGTGTTTATACGTACGTTTCGCATTCAGTTCATTATTTTTTAGTCGATCGAAAAGAAAACATTTTTATGATGCCGCAAAAGTATGCTTGTGTCATCTTTTCTTTCTACCCAAAACCCTTATGAATGTAAAATCTGACCTAATTATGATCAGGCCTATTTAGCATGAAAGCGAGATGTATTTAGCTCCTTTTAGATGATGTATTTAGCTCTTTTAATGATTGCAATTGAAAGGCGGCTTAACGATGTATATGAAGTGATCACTTCGAGTGTTTGAAGCGGATTGATCCGCCACGCCGAAACGCAGCTCTCAAGTCTCGTTATTAATTTGCATTGACTGGATGATGCGCAACACTGCAAGAAAAAATAAACATTTCCACACTGTGCTGAGGCTCACAAAAAAATGTAGGTTGAAAGAACACCTACAGTGTTCACCTCATCTCTCTATAATCTTTACTGAACATCAGAGCTACATGTATAATACAGGAGGAAACTATCAACGTTTTTCCTGTGGCAATAAATAAAGGATATTTTGTTTGTATGCAACAAACTAGAAAAACACACACAAACTAGACAGTGATTGACTGTAAGTAAATTCTATGAACAGAAAAGTCCAAATGTGGCATTTTTGGCTCCAAAAGAACAATGAAGATGTTAGCAGACTGCTTCACATTCA
This sequence comes from Silurus asotus, assembly GCA_024362625.1. Classification (NCBI taxonomy): domain Eukaryota; kingdom Metazoa; phylum Chordata; class Actinopteri; order Siluriformes; family Siluridae; genus Silurus; species Silurus asotus. The sequence continues at coordinate 3,507,350 of MU564352.1, read as the reverse complement.
CAGTCAAACATCAAGGTGAAAGCTTAATGGTTTTGAGGTTGTTTTGGAGCAGGGAAGGTTGGAGACTTGCAAGAGAATAGAAGAATACTGAATTAACATGGCTACCATTCTATACTATAACACCATGAAATTAAATCTGGACTGTGGCTAATTAGAACTGATTTCATCATACAACAAGATGATGACCCAAATCATACGTCGAGACTCTGAGAGCAAACAGTCGGCTAAAGTGTTATCCATCATGGATCATAAATCCTATTGAAATACTCTGGGATGAACTGAATAGCAAGATCAGAAGGAAATCTCCATCTAGGGAAAAACAACCCCGGGCAGGTTTTTATACAAAAAGTATTGTAGCTGAATATTCGCGGAAAAGAACCGTCCAGGTGCCAAAAATTTCTAAAACTGTTGTTCATGCGAAGGAAGAATTTTTCAAAGATAACCAAGTTTAATATCTGTATATTTATATACAGGTAGACTCCAACTTACGACGTAGATAGGGACCGAAAAACCGGTCATAAGTCCATCAGGTCATAAGTTGAAAAAAGTGAGTATGATGCGTTCTGAGGTAGACAAGGTACATCCTCAAGTGAAATTGCTTTTCTCTGCTGCTTTTCTTCACCAGCAACAGACGTACTGATTTTGCGTTTTTTAGTCATGGTAAAAAAAAGCAGCAAAGGGTAAAATCACTTCACAAAATACAAGAACGCATGAACACGTCATGCCAACTAGAGCGTCTCTGATACCCACAATGCATGCCTGCCAGGCATACTTCTTCCCCACACTGTTTGCGTCGTTGTCAAATCTACTTACCACCCGTGGATTTTAAAAGTTTTTTTGAAAAAATTTAGATTTTCTTCCATTTTTTACATTTTTTATTTATTTTGTCTGAGGTGACCGGCGAATCTGTTGTAAGTCGAGTGGTCGAAGGTTCGGGGTCTGACTGTACTGAGTTTGTTTGAGGAACATGAATGGGTCTCTCAAAAACAATAATAGTTTAGGTGTTTCCAAACGATTGGCAGGCACCTAAATACAAAATGTCAAGTCACCTGGCTATAATATTAGTACTTATGTATATATCCACATATACGCCAGAGTCTGTAGTTCTTTGATTATAATCATTAATCAAAAATCATGATGACAATCAATATGACAGCGAAAATTTTCCAAATTTACATGTTGACTTGAGATGGTTTGGCTCTTATGTGCCATCAAGTGGATGCTGCTTTTAAATAAACAGATTTGTTTTTTATACTCTTCATGTAATAGATAAAAAAATCTCTTTTTTTTTGTTGATCTTTGCTACAACGTTTTTTTTATATTATGGTTTTTTAATATCATTATATTCAACAATTCTCTACTTTTAGTTTTTTACATTTTTTTTTTCATTTATTTTACGATGCCACAGAAAAGTCTTGGACGCATTCTCCAACGATCCTGCCATTATTAATTTTTATTGAAATTCCATCTCTTTTTTCCTTCCTGACCCAGATGAAATGAACTCTCCTAGTTCTTATCTGGATCTTGGTGCTTTAACATGAGGTGGCAGCTGGTCTCACATGGCCGAAAAGTGGCTCCGGTGAGCTGTCAGCTTCAACAATTCAACCTTGGTGTTTTTGTACAGCTGAAGAGGAAGCCTCTTGTCATGGTGACCCTTACTTAAACTGTGTCAGATCCTGAGTACTGATTTTTTTTGTTGAGCCGATTCTTTGGTTTCGAGGTTGAGGTTAATCCAGCTGAGATATATATACATGTGAGGTTGTTGTGAGGAGGCAGGAGTTTTTGTACCTGAAACTCTTCTCAGGGAAGAAATGATTTTGTTAAACCCACCAAACGATGAGTTTAAAGAGATTTGTTTTTTAAAAGTCTAATCAACATGGCCATGCTATGTTTCCACACGGACGGTTTTAGTTGCCGGATGTGTGCTTCATGGTGGATTTTGGTGCTTTATTTGAGACTTGGCGCATCAGTAAAACAAATGTTTAGTGATGAAAAAGATTTTTTTGATGGAGTTTATCGATATTATTATTATTTGAGTCAAAAAAAAAGGATGTTGTGAACAAATGTGTGCTGCCCTTAAAGGTTTTAATTTTGCCCTACATATTTATGTATTTATATTTGTAAAAATAATAGTCATTAACCGCGTGTTAATAAATTAATTTACGTTATCGTGTAACCAGCATGACGATGCCTCAGTGTACAAAGCGAGCTCCATGAAGATATGGTTTACTTGGGTTGGAGTGGAAGATTATAAGCAGCCTGTTTCAGAGCTTTGACCTCAACTCTATTGAACACCTTTGGAATGAATGTGAACTGTACCTCAGGCCTCCTTACCTTCTTACCTACATCAGTTCCTGACTTTACCAACACCCTTGTGTCTAAATGAGCACAAACCTCCACAAACACACTCTAAGATCTAGTAAATACAGTAGATAAACGAATTATCATAAAAATTATGGAACGGGTGACAGTTAAACAGGTGTTCAGAAATCTCCAATGATAACAGAAGCTTCTGAAAGCCCTGAAGTAAAAAAAGAGAGACGTCAACTCTTGAAACCGCCTGTCTACTTAGCAAAAAGAATGAATGATACATACAGTACTCTGTCATTTACTAGCTACAGTGTGTAGACAAAAATTTCGACACCTGACCCATATTTCTTTCGTAATTTTTGGAACCTCTGATTCCACATTTAGTTCTTATTCGCTGTTATAAAGCCACAAATAAAGTCAGGTACTGATTAAGGTGAGGTGAGGATTCCTGGGGTGCAGTCGGCATTCCAAATTTCATCCCAATGTTCTAAAGGTTGGTCCGAAAGATCAGAGCTCTATAGCAGACCACTCAAGAACTTTCACTCCAACCCATTTCCAAACTATTACCACAAAGCTGGAGGCACTCATTTGTACAGGACGTCTTTAGATGCGCTTTAATCAAATTTTGCGTTCACTTGAACTTGGAAAACCCAAACCAGTTCCAGCATGGCAGTGCTCCTGTGCACAAATTGAGCTCCTTGAAGATCTGGTTTACATGCTTTAAAGAGGATGATCTTGAGTGGCCTGCTAAAGAGCTCCATTCTTATCCTTACTGAACACCTTTGGGATGAATTGGACTGCTGAGTACCTGCCTTTCGTAATCCCCTTGTGGCTAATCAACACAAATATCCTCAAGCACACTCCAAAATCTAGTGGCACATCTTCCCAGAAGTGTTTAGGGAATTATAAGAGCAAATTAGGAGTAAATGTGGAATGCAATGCTCAAAAATCACATGACCAGTTGACCCAATACTTTTGGCAATATAGTGTATTTTTTTTCTTTCCCAATTTACCACTTTTTTTTATTATTTAGAACAGCTCCAAGATCTAAAGGCCGCATTTTCTCTTTACTAAAAACCCACATCGAAGTCAATGCTTTAGCACAAAGCGTAATAAGATAACCGGACCCATTTCAGCCGATTGACTACATGTAAGCGAATAAGAGGAAAAGAGGGACGATGAAAAATGAACAGAAAAATTGCCGGTTGCACTGAACGATATGGAGGCACAGCCGAAGAAAGCGAGTGAGGCTGTAATTACACAAAGCCTAATTTTCCTCTGCCTCTGTATTGTTCCTGTTCAAAGCCTCAGTCTTTATTAGCAGCTGATCCGTTTACAATCGACTTCACATCGCTTAGCCCTTGTAGCAAGCGCTGCTGTGTATATTGCTTTTTAAACAGCCAACCCAAAGAGGTTAAATTACAGACTGCAATATCTTTCAAAGGCTCCCATTTCTATACCAGGTATTAACATACGGCTCAGCGTTACACACACATCCTTACATTTACACCTGCTATTAAAGCATACAGTACGTGCCTGGCCTCGTTGTCAGCGCATGCCGGTTTGCGTTTGCAATAAATGGACACCGATTACATTAAAATAAGAGCAAAGTGTCTACGGCATGCATTAAGTAGCAGACAGACACGTCGTTCGCTACAGGAGCATTCAGAGTTATAAAAAACACAGTCAATAGGAGAAAGCTTGTGGAAAACGACTGTGAATTTCTGAAGCTATAAACCTATAGATATTAGCAAAGGTGGAAAGTAACAAATTACATTTACTCGCTTTACTGTAATTAAGTAGTTGTTGTCTGTACTTCCACTTATTAAAGTATCTGTTAAAATATGTCATTTAACTTTGACTTAATTATGTTTTGTTTGCTTATACTTGGAAACTACTGCACTGATTGAGTGACGGAGAACAAACTCTCTAAAATCACAAGAAATTAAAATGGAGACGGACAAGACAGACGCCAGTGATGCAGACCCGGCTGACAGTGAAATGCCGTCCAATTAAAAGTTGTTTTTGCGATTTCTTTCATAATCATAAAAGACGCTATAACAGGAGATTATTTGTTTGCTGATAAAGTGCATACATTTTTACTCAGGGTTTTTTTAGTTATTGCAATTTAATTTGTAGAGATGTTCCTTCAATTCGAAACAACTAGTTCGGCATTTATAGCCCCTTATCATTTTTGAACTCCAAAAAAAAACTTGGTACAGTACATTTTACTTTGAGTTAATTTGTACTTTTTAGCTTTTAACTTCTACTTAAGTAGATTTCTAGACCAGTAACTTTCCGTGTACTTAAGTGAAATTTTACTGAAGTAACAGTAATTTTACTCAAAAAGAATATATATTTCTTTATTCTATCCACCTCTGAATATTAGCTGTTAATCGTAGCTAGCAAATTAGCATTATTATTAATATTACTATGCAAATTAGCAAATTATCTGCTAACAAAGTTTGTCTATGAAGTTGCAAATTACATAAGCACTTAAACTTGTAAGCATGTTGCAAACTGTATATCTACACTCTAAGAGAAAGCTAAAACAATATGAACAGAATCTGTCACCCTGATGGAGAACAACAGAACAATGGACAATGTCCCAAAGTGGCATTACAGAAATAAATTCATTACATATATAAATAAAAAATTTATTAATTAGTCTCTATGAGTTCATCCCTAGTGAGAAAGCCAGTGGCGGCAGTGGCAAGAAGAAAAAAAATCCCTGAAACATTATGAGGAAGAAACCTTGAGAGGAACCAGACTCAAAAGAGGGACACCAGATGAATGTTCATCCATTATTGTTTTATCATTGTTGAGGGTATCACATGTCCTTTGACAGTAAAATGCAAAACTCTTCATGGCAATAGCAGTCCTAAGCCATTGTAGCAGCCTGTTTACATCATTATAGTCCAAATCCATCGTCATAGTTTGTAAGTTTAACCTTTTACCACAATCGCATGAATCTTCAGACTGTTCATGTAAAACCAGGTGGTGTTAAATTAAAAAGATTTTTAATAAGAATTTAACGGTCCCTGGTACCAGATCTAGACGCCGTTTTAATGGGAAAAAACTCTAAGATTACGAAAATAAAGTCGTAACAGTACGACAATAAAGTCGAAATATTTTGAGAATAAAGTCGTAGCATTGTGAGATTAATATTTTGAGAAAAATCTTAAAATTGTGAGAAACGTGTAGCTGTTTTGCATAAAAAGGATTTGTATTAATCTTTCTTTGGTTAGGATTTAGGAATAGAGAGTTATAATCAGTAAACTGACTCGGCAGCAGTTAAGTAGGTAACTTAATTTATTCAGAAAAAAAAACAGACAAAAGAAATTGAAGAAATCGCCTCTATTGTGCAGTCTGAAATAGCGACCGGTGGTTGACTTCAAGGATATCAATGGGTACATATTCGAAGAGGACATGTTTCTGAAGGTGTTGAACACCGACGCATTTGATGCTTTATTCTCAAATTGCTACGACTTTATTCTCGTATTGCTACGGCTTTTTGTTTTTTTTTAACGAGGCACTAAAACCCAGTCGTAGATCTAGACCGAAGACCGAAGAATTTCATTTGCATACATAATTTACGTTTGCAAATAATAATATACCCGGATTAAATCTCAGAAAGTGGTAGCTTGGTGGGTAAGATGTTTTAGTTATGTTTTGAACGGTTGTAAGTTTAAATCCCAGCACCACCAAATTTCCACTGCTGGGCATTTGAGCAAAGCCCTTAACCCTCGACTGCTTATTAGTTTAAATAATTTGTCTGGATAAAAGAGCATCTGCCAAATACTGCAAACGTAAATACTGACAATTATTCACAATTTATCAAATACTATTCAAGTCCTGCCTTCACCATGTGGCTGTAGAGATCTCATATTTTCCCCATGTTTCCTCTGAGCACTCTGGATCTTCCCCAATCCAAAGACATGCATTGTAATATGACTGGCATTTCCAAATTGTCCACATCGTATGAATGGGTGTGTGATAATCGAGGTTGCACCATGAGAAACCCTTAAACAGGTCCCCCTGTTGAGTATTAAAAACTTGGTATAGCAAATGTAAGTACACTGGGTACTGAAGGTTTTCAGTGGTATCATTGTATGTTTGGACTCACTGTACCTGAGACTCACCAATGTAAAGACGAGCAACAAAGAAACAAGACATCACTGTCTTTTTTAAAATGAGGGGAAAGAAAGTGTGATTGCATTCAGACTGATGTGTTTATATTCATCACTGGGGTGTCTCTCGTTGTGTCGTGCTGCAGCTCTCCTGCTGTCTCTATGAGGGAAAAAAGAAAACAAAAAAGACAATGCGCTTCACACTTTGTCTGGTGCACACGATGCACCACTCTCAGATGGCGATTTTTCTCCTCGCTGTGATGCGATTACACGTGCTGTTCCTGTCTTAGTTTGTTACATGGAGGAAATAAAAGCGGCATCACTTTCCATCTCTGCTAATCTTCACACGGGCAAGAGGATGCATGTGCAGTCAAATTTGTCAAACTCATTCTGACAGCAATCAGTTTTTTTTTTTTCTGGGACATACGAAGGAAGATTACATTTTCTTGGTTTTTTTTTCTAGGAGTAAGTGCAGCTGAACTATATATAGAGCTGGCACTTGAGGAACATCATGCCAATAATATGAGGTATTCTGATGATCTGCCTCGCTTTTATGAATTCTAATAAAGGAATTTTTTAATTTCCAAAGATTTAAGACCCTACAAAAAGATTTTCATTACCAATTCAAGCAATTTGTAACAGAGGACAATATGACTTGGTAGTCTCTGAACTCAAAACTTGGCGTGTCCTGTTTGGATATCATGGGTAGCCAATTAGAATCAGTCCATAGACATGACATCATCACCAGAGGGTCATAGGGAGGTGGTAGTGTAGCATTGGGCATATCCCGGTCAAACCAAGGCCCTTAACCCCAAATCTACCAAATTCCTGTAAAAATTCCAAATGTTAAATGTCCCAATTGTAAAAATTTCAAATGTTAAATGTAAATCACCAGGCAACCATTTTCAATATCAAACTCAAACTGAATTGAAAGCACCACAACATAAGCTCATCAACATTGTGTAAAATGAACTCCATTGGTACCCCACCACCAGCAAATCAAAAGCACTCAAAGACAAAGTCTGCAGTATTTTGAGAAAAAAGCCAGAGGTGCAGAAGTAATTTATTTAAAGGTTACTAGCCATTTGAGGAGAAACGTGTAGCTTCCAGTTTATTAGCACATCAATAAATCTTTCAAGATCAAATTCCATGAGATGCAGAGAAGCCTGTGAAATTAAATATATATACCACTGTGTAACAAATATGGCTTCATGGCATCCATAGCAGCACAGCACAATCCCCCTGAAAGTGATTTTCTTCCAAATGGCTCCATCAGAGGCCGAGCAATGACCGTTTATTCACAAACAAATTGCTTAAATTTTGCTCGTACGCAAAGTTGAAATAACTTTAATAACTTTAATTTGGCTTCCGTTAAAGATTTGAAGCCTTTTGAATAGGCCATTAGAGCTGCTGAATTACTGGCTTATGTAAGACAAGAGTCACGTGAACAGCAAATGGGATGTGGGGTCTCGCAGAGGGCAGGATATTTTTATTAGTGGCCTCAGGAGGGGAAGGACAGTGATTAACGTATGTGCCCTTTTCACACACGCTTTTGAAAACGAGTCATTATCTGGCAAGGCAACAATAATTAACACAAATATGCTAGTAAAACCAGGCTGCGAATATAAAGCGGAAAAGTGTAGTCTAGTAGAAATGTGCACAGCTGCAAATAAAGTGTGTAAATAAAATTAATTCCTGTTTGTCACAAAAGGGTATGTACAAAAAGTAATAAAACCTTGGATCCATTTTGTATCCTTAAAATGGATACAGACCAGTCAGACCAGTATCCATTTTAAAAACTAAATATAATTAAATTGGTTATCGATCCAACAGTCCAACATACAGCTATCGGTTAAATGGGTCGACCTCTAGAAAACACCACCAGGCTTGCCGACACTACGTTCCTAACACTCCATCTTTCACACCAACACTACATTCCCAACACACAACTATTCTTAGCACCAACACTCAAAATTCAACCCCTAATCAACACACCACTATTCTCTCCAGCCTCATATAGCCATTCCCACTAACCAACACTACATTCCTAACACCACCATTCTTACCACTCAACACTTTCCACCAATCTTACCAATACTACATTCCCAACACAATACCAATCTAATCTTTTCTCACCAACACTTTATTCCCAACACCAAGCCATTCTCACCAACACTTTATTCCCAACACCAAGCCATTCTCACCAACACTTTATTTCCAACACAGCACCATTCTCACCAACACTTTCTTCCCAACACCAAGCCATTCTCATCAACACTTTATTCCCAACACCACACCATTCTCACCAACACTTTATTTCCAACACAGCACCATTCTCACCAACACTTTATTCCCAACACAGCACCAATCTCACCAACACTTTACTCCCTACACAGTACCATTCTCACCAACACTCTATTTCCAACACAGCATCATTCTCACCAACACTTTATTCCCAACACCACACTATTCTCACAAACACTTTATTCCCAACAAAGCACCACTCTCACCAACACTTTACTCCCAACACCACACCATTCCTCGCCAATACTCTTACCTCATAATGCCACCATTTTTACTGCCAAACATTACATCACACCATCGTTTTTTCACTGCATTCCCACCAAACAAGAATAGCGAGCGAAGAAACCAGGCAAAGCATAGAGCTAAGGCTTTGAAAATTAAAGCATTTACTCAAGAGCCCTACAGAATTTTTTTTTTTTTGCAGTTTAAGATTTTAGATTCCGTTCAGCCCAGACATGAAGAAAAGCACACACATTTGTCTAGCTCTTCACAATCTATCCTGCAAAACCCTCCACTGAATATTTGCCACGGTAAGAAAATGTAAACCGCTAGGTCAGACAAAATACTTTCAGCCCACAGGAATGAAATATTGATAAGCAGGGACCCCAACTCCCAAAGGTGGGCAACTAGAAAACTTTACACATTGGATTTGAGAAGACCCAGAGGGTATACATGTAATCAAAGTAGACCAGAAAGAAAAAAAATTGCAAAAAGCACAGAATTGTGTAACAGGTATATGACAGAAAGACAGATGTACAAACAGGTAAGACAGGGATAAAGTCTGAGGATGAGTCTCTGAGGAACGTTTTATAGAAATGAATAAGAGAAGCTTTAATGAAATTTCTGGGAGCATGCTCAATTTGGCACAGTGAAGTACTTTATTAGAGCACCGTCAGATTTGGCATTAACACTGTCGCTGCAGAGAGTAACACTGTGGCACTAACTTGTACACAATGCTGATTCCAGATTATGTATGCAATATGTGTAGCATATTATGTGTACAGCCGCAGATTATTTGCTTTTCTATAACAGGGTGGTGTTGAATTCTCAATATCTGTTACATCAGAAGGCGTCAAGGTGGTAATTCCACTGAACTTATGATACGGAGACTGTGTGATAATGATGCCTATTGGATTGTTATAAAGTTACATTGCAAGTTAGTATAAGAGAATAAAACGTCATCAGTCAGCGCTATTTAGTAGCTTGTATCTAGTGATAAACAGGATTGCACTTCTTTAGCTTGCTTGCTTTGCATTCACGAGTTTCTTCGTAAGAGTTATGGAGGGAAAAGGGGTGTATGTATGACTTCATGGCACGTCATGAACAAAAAAGTTACGCTACAGTTCGCTGCTAGCTACCATTAGCAAGAGAACGCAGGTCTGAACGAGTCAAAGAGTGATGACGAAAAACCAAGCCATTAGGGTTGCACAAGCCAGTGCACTCTTAGTGCTGGTCCCAAGCCTGGATAAATAGGAAGGGTTGCGTTAGGAAGGGCATCCAGCGTAAAAAACATGTGCCGAATCGAACATGCGGATGATCTGCTGTGGCGCCCCCTAATGGGAGAAGCTGAAAGAAAGTTTCCTGTCCTATAGTCTGATATTATGACAAACTGAGATCCTTTGGTTTTTGAGTTTTTGATTTCCCCCTTTGGACTGTTTTATGACCACATGTTTTTTAAAAATTGGTACTGTTGTACATGAATTAAGCTGCATGAGTTTCTTTTTTTTCATTTGAAATGTTTTATTTCTTTTACTTTATTGCAGTTTGCCAAGAACAACACACAGGAATATACACACCGATCAGGCATAACATTATGACATTATAAGCGATGAAGTGAAAAACACTGATTATCTCTTCATCATGGCACCTGTTGAGTGGGTGGGATATATTTATTAGACAGCAAGTAAACATTTTGTCCTCAAAGTTTTGTTAGAAGCAGGAAAAATGGGCAAGCATTGGAATTTGGGAAAGTTTGGAAAAATTGTGAGGTCTAGACGACTGGGTCAGAGCATCTCCACAACTGCAGCTCTTGTGGGCTGTTCCTGGTCTGCAGTGGTCTGTATCTATTAAAAGTGCTCCAAGGAGGAAACAGTGGTGAACCGGCGAAAGGGTCATGGGCGACCAAGGCTCATTGATGCACGTGGGGAGCGAAGGCTGGTCCTGGTGGTCCGAGCTCCTGTAGCTCATGCTGCTCAAGAAGTTCATGCTGTTAATGATCGATGGGTCACGACTGTTTTGACAGCAAGAAGGGACCAACAGGTGGTCATAATGTTATGACTGATAGGTGGCCATAAAGTTAAATAAAGGCAATAAAGTATAAACTCCACTATCTCAAAGCCTAACATATTAAAAAAGATTCATATAACCCTCTATATAGGCCTGGCTCTACCATTAAAGCTGGTGCTACAGGAAATAAATAAATCCCATCTGACCAAACAGATTAAAAAATTCAGCAGTACTGTGCCATAAATCTGTTTGACGGACATGGGTTTAATAAAACCCTAAATAACACACAGCTACCGATGACCCAAGTGACATTTTGCCTTTTGAAGGCTCGATAATGCAATCGGCAAAGATCAATACCCACGTCTATTATTTAACAGGGTATTATTATGATGAATTATAGATTACACCACAATTAAAACTATCGATCCTGGGTTACAGCGAGGAAGCTTACGCTAATTCTAGTAATGAACAACACTAAAAATGCAACACGCAGCAAAAATGAAGTAGGCAAGTAAAAATACGTAACCAATAATCTAAAGAAATGTATCGATCCACTTAAAATAGGTACAGATGGCTTAAAATCATCTGATATTTGGTTTATTGTAATCTTATAGTGCCATGTAAGATGAGAGGAGCGCAGGCAAGCGGATGCGAGTGCAATATTTAATAACCAGGCGGAGCAATCCAAATGGGGGAAGCCATTACATCGTAGACCATCAAGCAATGGTCAGGCTTTAAAACAGGGGCAAATCAGTTTGGCAACAAGATATAAATCCTTTTTAATAAACGACTAAGTCATTATCAAGCTCTATTTTTCTGAGAGTTTGTCAATAGGAGTTTCTTATGTCTGAAACAAGGTTTGGGAGTTGTAGTTTGTGTAGTTGTAGTATTTGAGTGAATGTACTTCGCTACTGTATTTAAGTTTTTGGCTACTTTCTAGTTTTACAGAGTATTAAATAAATTCAGCAATTTTTTCTCTCTACTTAACTGCATTTGCGGTTCAATATATGTACTTTTTGCTTCACTATAATTTAATTGACAGTTTTATTCTGCAGCAGAGGCAATATTTACTTTAATTTGCCCATTGAATAATAACTGTTAATAAAATCTACTTTTTGACATCATACTGTAATTTTATTTATTAAATAAAGATCATTTTTTTAAAGTTTTTTTTTATCTGCTTTACTACTGTCTTTTTTTTTTTTGACTGACTTGTTCGATCTATGGTTCATTCTTGCACGAAGATGAGGCTGGTGTGTTGATTTTGGTGAATGCAATGTTAAGGTGTACAAATATTTTTTGTATTTTAGGAAATAAAACTTCAAATCAACAGTTTTTAGCTTTTTACTAACACGTGTCTTGATGTTGAGTGCTAGTGCATCTTTAAACCTTCATTCAATTTGAGTCAAATACTCAACTACTGTGGAAATCAAATACTTTTACCCAAGTATGATTTTCAGGTATGTCTGCAGTCATACTCATTCCAGTAATTCTAGTGTGAAGTCGCAGTCCTGAGCAAGGAGCTTAATTTTGGCCTTGGATTGCGTTCTGTAATTCTCCAGAGATCAGCTGGACGCCTGATCTCCTCCAGCTTTTATATTCACTTACTGCAAATTCGCTTAGATTCACAATACACAGAGCTTTTCAAGGTCTAAAGCCTTTCTGCTGTAAAGGAGAGGAAGATTATCCTCGAATATTCTATACAGTATGATACAGAAGGATAAAAACGGCATTCACATCCAAAGCCTTTCCTATACCAGGGTTATTATAGTGAAAAAAAAATCTCTTTTTTGTATTTTGCTTGTATTTGCATTTTCGGTTCCTTTACTCTTTTGTGGGTGCATGAACTGTTTTGTTTTAATGTTTACTATTAGATTGCATTTACATTTACAGCATTTGGCAGACAAACTTATTCAGAGCGACTTACAAATGAGCAGTTGAGGGTTATGGGTTAAGGGTTATGTGTCCAAGTTCTTAACCACTGAGCTACCACCTTAGTGTCCCGTTTTTAGATCACGGAACGTCGGAATCCAGATGTGTTTTTGAACACAGACAGTTTTGGTTGGTGATTAGCCGATGAGCACAATTTAACTGTCTGGAAAATGCCTTTAAACCAATTCTAACAAAATAATTATAAACAAATAAATAAATAGATAATGTTCAATACATCAAAGCCTGTCAACATAGAATATTTGCTATATCGGCGTGTTTTGTTTCATTATATCAGGAAGCACAAGTCAAGTCAAGTCAAGTCAAGTTTATTTCTATAGCGCTTTTCACAACAGACATTGTCTCAAAGCAGCTTTACAGAAATCAACAGTCAAGGTGAATGGTGTACATTTATCCCTGATGAGCAGCCGTGGCGACTGTGGCAAGAAAAAACTTCCTTAGATGTTATGAGGAAGAAACCTTGAGAGGAACCAGACTCAAAAGGGGAACCCATCCTGCTGGGTAAGTTAGCTCGCTCATTCTCAGTTAGCATCTCCTTATTCAGCTTATGCATATCCTGCAATAATATGGCTATTGAGCTAGCTAAGTTGTTAAGCTAGCTATCTACTGTAATACCTTGGTACTCGTCGGCTGCGAACTCGTCGTATTCGCTACCCGTCACGTTATGACAACTCGGCGCATGCTCGGAATAAGACTCTAATGTAAGCCATAGTGTTCTCTGTAGTGCTTCCTGTGATTTTTAAGTCCTAAACTGGTTTAAAAATGCTACCAACTACTTCGGTACTTGTCAGTTTCAGTTCTAGTTCCAAGGTAGTACTGTAATTATGATTTCTTGTAACTCATCTAGAAATCAACATTCACTTCTTCAGACATTTGTAAGATTTCACCTGCTTTTAAATCCTGGTTACTGAAGCATTTATGCCTCTAACAGCTCCACTAAAACTTGGTGAACTGATACCGCTGCAGTTTTAATACGACCTCATCTCGACTGAAGAAATGGTGCAAACAGATCATTTTCGTTTCCTTTTCTTCTATTAAAAAAAACGTGTAATGAGCAGTTAGGGAAGATCGAAGTATCTTTGAAAGAAAAGCGCCAGACAAACAACAGAAAAATTGACCTGCAGAAAAGAAATTTTTCTCAACAGCTTGATAATTACTCAACAACAGATGTGACATAAAAGATTATAATATAATAAAAAAGGGATTATTCTCTCAAATTTACTCAGGTGTTTGGGCATTTAGTCAAGAAAGAGATTGCTGTAAAGTTGCCATTTTAATCATCATATATAATTATATAAACAAATATCCACACACTTAAGTAATGCTATAGATGCTATAAGTCAGCCAAACGTCAACTGACTTGAAGAAGCAGCCAAAATCATTGCTCAGGTGAATATATTGCAGTAATGCAATAAATGCACCATTAAACACCATCTGGGATTCATTTCCCCCCGCAAAAAAAAAAAAAACGATTGTTGGGAAAAGCCATGAGAAACACAATAAATGTCCATATTTTAGTTTCCAACAAATTCATTAAAGTAAAATTGCAGATTAAACAGATTGCAAGCTTTATTTTAGCCTGCAAAAGCACACAATGAACTCTCACGGGCTATAAAACTCTCACGTTGCCAAAGTTCTACCCATCACTGAGAACAAGAAGTAAACATCTCGGTACACGAACAATGTTGAGCACAAATCTCCACACGCACACTTGAGAATCTAGTGGAACATTTTCCCAGAAGAATGGAAGTTACAACAGAATTGAGCAGTTCATCTCATAAGTCCTGTGGTCCGAGTCGATCTTTCTTTAATCACATGACTCCCATAGAGGATACACAATGCAATAGTTGAGGTATTTATTGTCGAGGCTTGACATTATTGTTACAATAATTTTGTGACTCAAATGACAAAAGAAGCATACGGACAAGAAGATATAATGAGCTATTTATTCTGTTTATCTTATTTTGTCTTTAGCTGCACTTTCATAATATCATTATTGGAACTATAGTCAATACTGCTTATTAAAAATATACAATTTTATTTAATTTCTGATTAAAGGAATAGAATTAAACAAAATGACTAAAGAAATAGTTCATTTTGATGAACAAGATTCAAAAAACCAAGACACTTAAATGATCTGATGTTTCTATCACTACTAGAAACTAGGTTGTATTTATTACATGTCCATTGGTTGTGTGAAATTGCACATACTGGGTTTTATTCACAATCATGCACTGGTTCTCAACTTAAGCACATTTTAGCATAATATTGACTTATATGAGGAGAATTAAGTGCAGTGCTGGTGTCTGAAATTCAAGATTTGGGGTGGAAATACACTGTAGATTGGCATTTGAATATATTATTAATACTATAAATCCTATATATAGTATAGTATCCTTATAGTATAGAACTCGTACATTCTGTAAAGCTGCTTTAAGACAATGTCTTTAGTGAAAAGCGCTATAGAAATAAACTTCAAACACACACACACGCACACACACACACACACACACACACACACATGGATACATAGGATACTATATATATAGGACAGTGTATTAATAGGATCTATTTCTTATCTGAAATGATTATGATGTAAATGATGAACAACGAGCCATAATCAATGGCAGATGAGGTATATTTTTCCTTGGACGTTTTTTCTGATGCATATACAAAACTCAGGCCTTCACTATTTTTTAATATTTGCCAAATCGAACACTGCAGTGTGATTGCCATGTAAATAATACGATTGCCCACTCAGCCCTGAATGCAGCCCAGAATTTTCAACGTTTGCATGGATGAGATCTCTGATGATAAGCTTTGTTTGGTCAAACATTTGAAAAGTTCGCATCTGACAGATACACAGTGTTCAGCTCCTTCTCCATAAAGCTGCTTTCTGTACTGGTTTGTGCTTCATTATATCCAGGAAATCAATGGAGCAACAGGAAAACATTTGCAGCCTGGGTTTCTGGCTGTGGAATAATAAGCGTGCGTAGGTTGAGGTTAAAGGTCAGGCAAAAGATCAGTGAACTGTGGTGTGCACTCTGTGGCTCGAGTGAGAAGTATACTGCATTAAATAATGGCTGTTTGTGTATCACTGTAAAGCTGTACAGTCAGGGGGCCGAATCACTTTCGTCATCCATTCGTCAGTTTGATATCGCATGAGCTACATTGGAATGAGGGAATGCAGTAGAATTATCTAATATAACTAACACGTGAATCCATGCTTTAAAATAAACACTTTCTCCTGTACCAAGTTCTAAAGCAGGAAAAATGTCAACAGACATGCCCATAGCACAAGAACAAGAACACTTAACTTTCATTGCCAACAACATGGTGCTGAGAATCGCAATCCATAGCCCATTACCCTGACACGTACTACAAAACACTGCAAGTTTCGGGGCTTAAATTCTATACCAGAATGTATCACGATGCATCGTTTTTAACATATTTGCATCATCAAAAAACGATTCATTTAGATATAATTATTAGATGTATACTTTTAATATTAACTAAATAACTAATCATTTGTGACCAGTATTTAATATATAGATCGATTTTTCCCCGCTAAACGCTTTCTCAAACGTGTTCTCTCACGATCTCTGCTGCTACGTGAATATGACGCATCACAACACTACGGAGACCGAGGCGTGTCCTGAGAGTCACATAGAACACAGATTAACATGGCAGAGGTAGAGCTGCATCTTCCTGGAGACAGAACAGGAAAAGAAGATCTGGTTTTATCGATTTTTTTTCTCTTTCCTGTTTTTGAATGTTAAAAGTCAGAAGGCACTTAAGAAATTTATAATTTGCTCTCTGTCTAAAACAAAGTGAAATAAAAGTGAACTATTGGTACCATATTAAATTGCATACCATCATATTTATTTCCATCGCATCATATTGCATTGAATCGCATTGTGATTAATCAAATCGGAATCGGATCGCACTGCATCGTACTAGGGTATCTATCTATCTATCTATCTATCTATCTATCTATCTATCTATCTATCTATATTCTTGTATATATTAAAATCTACATTTTGCGTGGGCTAATTTTTTAGCTGCTGTATGCATTTTCATATTCGTCGTTCAGCCTCAGATAGCGCTAAAGCCAAACTAAATTCTGGATCCCCAAGATGACTGCTCCCAAACTGCACCATTATTCAGTTGAGAAAGCAGAGAAGTGGTGGACACGAGAACTTCCCCGACAAACCAGTTAGCCGAACTTTGTTCTAAAGCACATCAGCAACTCTTTTGCTCTTGACTGATCCGTCTCCAGCGGCTATTACACAAGTGTTGATGGGACGTAACAAGACAGTATAGCTTCTTTTACTTACTTGAGCTGTGGGCACATCAGTAATTGGCCCATAGAGAGAGTAGATAATTGTGCATCCCTTTGCCACAGCAGAAGAAAAGGTGGGGGGTGGTGGAGGCAGGAAAGCCGTTGATTGCCTTTGTTAAAAAAGTGGAATGAGATGGTGGAGATCAAGACCACCTCATCGATCACTCTATAGCATTACGCCTGTGTCGCGCGATGGCCTCGAGTCAGCGTGGGTTATTTTTCACGGATTAAGAACATAGGACTAAAGTAGACGATGCGCAATCCAATTATTTACACATCTACACATCAGATTTATCACGCACTTTACGAGTGCATTCCAGCATGTGACAGCTGAAACAGATAACCTTAAGGAAAAAAATCTAATAACAATCATGAAAAAAAAATGTAATAGGGGGCTTCAAAGCTCCAGGGTCTCAGGTTCAATCCCAATGATTAATTCTTTGTTGAATTTTTTTCGTTCTTAAATGTCATAAATCTTATGAACCTTTGTTTTTGTTCTAATTCGGTCTTTACCCCATCCTGTCACTGTTTTGTTACCTGACTGTGTTCACCGGTTCTGTGTTCGACCTGTATTTGTTTGCACCCTGTCATAAAAAATGTGAAGTCTTATCACTCATGTTGTTTAGTTCAAGCCTTGTTTTTTTGTAGAACTAATACCTAGTTCTGTTATATCTTGGATTTATACTCTATGTATATTTAATGTATAGTATCATTGGTGATGCATCAAAATGCGAATCGCATCAGCCTAAGACGATTTTTATTTTGAACATAAATAAACACTACACAGTGTCTACAGTGAAACTAACGAACTTTACACAGGCTTAAGACAGTGTCTGTAACAAGGTGTAACGGGTGAAATATGTTGTGGCTCCTTTAAGAGCAGAGCGGCATTTTGGGAATAGCCTGCCGCCGCATTTTTACACTAATACTGCGTGTGTGCAAGACCGAGAAATATGTCCTTATTATTTTCTGATGCTTATTTCTCTGTTCATAAGTTTTTTTGACTAACCTGTAACACTGTTGCCAAGAAAAATAAAAAAACACAGGTTTTGGAAACCTGTCTGTGCTTATATGATTTCTGTTGCAACTGGAGTGCGCGTCTGATTTAATATAAAGATTTTTACTGGTTCACCTGAACCCCTTTCGCAATTTCATTGGTCTAATGTTATGGGGCTTAGTTTTTTGGCTTAAAGTTTGTAAAACTGGGAAAAACCCAGGAAAAATCCATAAATTAGCCGCTTCGTTGTTTAAGCCGTAGGGTTCAAAGTGTGGGGAAAAAAATAAGCGACTTATAGTCCGGAAAATACGGTATATAATAAATTGGGCTTCGGTCACAAATTGAGATGCCACTGCCGGGCCCATGATCAATGCTCTGAACCCACAATGAGCATAGTTGTATAAATGAGATAACTGCAAGTCACGCTGGATATGAGCGTCTGCCAAATGTAAGTTACATATTATTCCAATAAAATTCCCATTTTGACCTGTGCCTGTGACCTGAATAAAAATTTTGGCCAAGCTTATAAAACCCCGTCCTCGTCCCTCGCCCTGTCGCTAAATGTTACAGTGTGGAGTTTTAGGTCAATGCCGAGAAGTACTCGAGACTCACATTCTTGCACTTGTCTCCATACTGGATGCTGTTTCATGTACTTCACATGCTTCATCTGGGCTACCTGGTTTCTTTCCATTACCACCTATAAATTGCTCCTCGATAATGACGCATACATGTTGCCAGGCAACAGAAAGAACTAATGCTTTCACCAAAGTGCTTTCCCTCATCACATGGCTCACATGATTCACCTCACTGTAACCATAAGTGAGCAATTACCCAAGATGAATGAATAAAAGCGACAATAATTAGCATAATGCAAATTGCGGCCACATGATTGGCGACCACCAGCTTTCATTTACTCTATTAAATTGCTCCGAATTGTGCATACTGCTTGGAAGCCATAAATGAAAGATAATCATTGTTAATTAGCATTAGAAACACAGCGGTGGCCCTAATTTGGGATCCTAGGCAGGCAACATTAAACTCGAAGCCCTTCGGACAAATTCAGCCTTTCGAGTTCCATTTAACTGGTCCATAATGTAATTTAATATCATTTTAATTACACAGAAAAAAATGTCTGGGAAAAAAAAATCACATTTTCACTTCCAGGGGATTTAATAATGGCTTTGGGAAATGGGCCAGTGTGGGAAATGCTAGACACACACACACAAACACACACACACACACATACACACCAATAAAGTCATCCTAAAGCATTCCAAATAGAGTTTAAGTGCACTCGTTTAAAGGATGAATTTGCACACGTACAATGTTTCCGCTCCGAAGTTCCGAAAAACCGAAGTGTACTTTGGATTTATTGCGTCGAAAAACTTTTTAAATGAGATCGCCGAAGCCGAACCACTCAAATGCAATGTCTTTATTGAGCTTCTCGAAAAGCAAATAGCGCCGCAATGCTCTGCGAGTGTTAAAAGCGCACTTAGCCTTTATGAGATTAAAGAGATAAATAAGCAATAACTAACATTCGGAAATAAATAAATAAATAAATAATATCTGCTGCAATGAAGATGCTGGAAAGGCTGTTTAATCGAGGCGGAAGTTTTTCTGGCACGTGATCCGGAAATGCTGTGCACCAGCGAGTCTCATAAGCTTTACTTTTTTGAAAAATTAAATCAATGTCTGACATGAAATCAATTAAAGAAAACAATTATTGATTGCTCTTCGAGAATAATCTGAACAGTAAAAACAGAATACTACTAGTAATACTACTATTACTATTAATACTAATACTGTTACTACAACCATTACTAGTATTACTAATCATACCACTTTTACTACTAATGCTACTATTAATACTACTACCACTGTAACTGCTTCTAATAATACTATTACTAATTCTATCGCAAATTTACTGCCACTACTTTTTTCAACATAATAGAATATAATTGCAAATGCGGTAAAATTAAAAAGAACTGTTAAACTATCATTTGATTGCATATATATATATTTACTTATATTGTTAGATCTATTTTATTCCTCTTCTATTTGGCTTCATTCATTTTAATATAAAATAGGATCCTATTTCATTTGATTCCATTGCAATTCTATTTAAATATTGAATATTGCATTTAAAATTCTGTATTTATTCCAGCTTTCTATTTTTATTAACTGTAGAAAAAAATTGTTTAATACATTTTGTCAAAATTGAAATGTAATGAAAAAAATGGGGGGGGAAAAAGTGTAGAAAAATCAGCAAAATGATACCAAGTGCAGTCAGAGTGGTCTTCACTAAAGCCATTTTGAACGATACCCCGAATGCAACGGCGCCCCACCACCACGGAGGAAGAAGGTCCCTTTTCTATTAATATATCATTGGACACATTGTGCACAGATGGGCTGTCGGTAAGCCTACACCGCTATGCAAGGTGTTCGTGATAAAGTATCACCTTGGTGTACTCAGGGCTCTAATGTGTAATCATCCTCCGGATTTACACTCAGGTACGAAGGATTATCACAAAGTAGTGCGAGTCTCATTATACCCCAGAACACTGAATATAACTAAAGTTCCTCCGAGACAAAGAGAGATGAAGTGGAGATGGATGAAAGAGTGTGTCAGCTGACCGCCAGAGAGAGAGAGAGAGAGAGAGAGAGATGTTGCTACGCAAAGAGTAAGGAGAGCTGTAGAGAGGAAAGGGAACACATATGAGGAGAGAGAGAGAAAGAAAGAGACGCAGAAGCAGCGGGAAAATTAAGATTGATCGCAACGGCAAGATATAAAAAAGAACTAAGAATGAAAGAAAGATGAACGGAAAGTGAGCCTGGCGGTATGGAGAACCTGAAAGATGTATGACGCGAAATAAAAGGGGACGGAAAGAAAGAATAGAGTACACAGAAAGAAAGAGAGATGTGACAGGGAGGAACGTGAGTGAGTGAAAGAGAGATAATGCAGGGAAAGAAAGAGAATAGAAACATAAAAGGAGAAGTATGCAAGCTTGAAAGCTTGAATAGAGCAATAGAATGTGTGGAGGGATGGATAGTTGGACGAGATTTCGGGGGAGAGACAAATAAGACAGGAAGATAGGAACAAATAATCTTATCTTTGTTCAACCCTGTTTTAATTGTGGCAGGTTTTTACAGCTAGACGAACACACATTATTGTTGGGTTCATAAACGATTCGTTTATTTTGAACGGATCTTTAACATGACTCAGAACAACGAGTAGACTCAAAGAGTGATTTGTTCATTTTCTATTGGACGAGCATTAGAGCAAAGCATCACAAAATCTCCCTAGGTTATGTACAGAATACAGAATCGAGTAATTCATCTCTTGACTCTTCTAGTTCGAATCGTTCGTTCTTTCATGCGGTGATTTTACGCGTCTATGGGAGTCACGTGACAAGCTCTTGGTGAAGCCCGAAATCAGATCAAGGGTTTGTTCAGTAAAGGGGCTTTGACTATATGCAAATGCTGATCAAATATGAATGTGGATCAGGTACAGAAATCATGCAAAAAAAACCCAAAAAAACCCTAAAATTTTAAAAGAAAAAAAGGACAGTTTATAAAATGTAAAAGCCACACTCTTTAAAGTGTAACCTGAACCAACTAAACCTGGGATTAAATTCAACTCTTGTCTGGTAAATCAACAATAGCCAATCACACCAAAGAATTTCCCTGCACTGCTGTAAAAGCATGCAGAAGGTCAGCAGTTGGTCTCTAACTATCACCAGCTTTGTTACTCAGAGTTAGGAGGCGAATGCAGTCGAACAGCAGTCATGTAATATAATTAGCCTGCTTTCATTGGTTCTCCACGGAGGCTTTGGCTTGTAAAAGGGCGGCTCTATGAAATTACACATTAATTGATCCTTGAGGCTTATAACCTCACTTTGTTGTTCTTGTTGTTGTTATGGTTGTTTACTCGCTGGTGCGTCAATGACCGAAATATTAAATATTCCATCAGGAACATGGGCCGTAAGCCAGACGTCTTTTTCTGGAGGCATTTCAGTAGACGTGTGTGTGTGTCTGTATCTGTATACGTGCCAACTCTTGTTATTGAGCTCTGTCTGGTCTGTTGTCTTGGGCTTGTTTACGACGTGATCAGGATCGTACATTTGTTTGTGGTCACAGGGTCACACTTTCATCTCTGCTGCCATTTTTAATTAAAAGCGCAGTGTTTCTGTTGTGCTGTGGGTCACTTGTGAATTCATTTTAAGTGCTTTTGAATGAAGGTGTCCAGCATACAAGTAAAAGTAAATGTGGGTAATAGTGCAAGATTCTATATAATAGTGCAAATATATATACACACAAATAACAAGGATATCATTTACCTCTCCCATGCGGTCCACTCTGTCTTTTCTCTCACTCTTTTTATCTGTATTTTCTCTTTTTTTCTATCTTTTATCTCTTTTAATTGCTTCCATTCTTCCACTTGGTCTCTCTCTTTCTTTCTTGCACACTTTTTATTCTCTATATGTACCTCTCTCCCTCTCTCTACGTATCTATCTCTCTTTACAGGATGTATGCATTTTTCTCTCTGTGTCTGTTTCTGTAGGTATTTCTCTGTCTTTTCTTTTTTTTTGTTTGTCTCACTCTTTCACTCTGTCCCTCTCACACTATCTCTATCTCTATATGTATCTCTGTATCTCTCTCTTTGCCCCTCTCACTCTGTTTCTCTCTCCCTATGTCTCTCTGCATGTCTCTCTCTCTCTCTCTCTCTCTCTCTCTCTCTCTCTCTCTCTCTCTCTCTCTCTGTATTTATCTCTCTCTCTCTCTCTCTCTCTCTCTCTCTCTCTCTC